>JAANYP010006575.1:0-53372 GCA_020465985.1 Centrapalus pauciflorus | reverse complement strand
CAAGAAAAGAAACTTCAATTTAAGAAAGAAGATGGGCTAGGTGAGTAGGTGTACCGTGCGTTAGGTGTGGGGATGCTTGTTTATTATTATTATTATTATTATTTTAGGCTAATAAGTTGAATAATGTTTAAATATTGGTTTCGGGTTTTTAATTTTTTTTGGGCTTTCATAAATTGATAACTGATTTTGGGCTAGATATTTTTGGGCACATTAATTTAGAAACTAGTTTTGGGTTTTAAAATTTAAATGGGTTGCATTCCTATTTATTTATTTTGGGCTTTTCAAATAAAGATTTAAATCGGACTGATAGGTAGATTATAATTTAAATGGATTAATATTGGGTTGTTTTAGTAAATTAATATGGGCTATTTAAATTTTGTTTAGGCTATTATATGCACAAATGAATTTGGTGTATTAAAAGAGGTTTGTAAGTTTATACGAAAGGAAGGATTAAATGATGAGTTTTTTTTAGTATAATCAAGTGGATGACGAAAATGCAGATGTACAAGGGGATACTGGAAATGAAGCAGTACAAGAAGCTCAAGCACATGGAAGTGCCGTTGTTGATCAACAATATATGAAAAATTTACGTGAACGAATTTTGAACAGACTAATGTAGACTGAAAGTTGATATTAGTCCGTTGTAAGAACTAATAGTTGATATTATCAATTGATTGTTGGTTTTCTTTTGTTTGAAGAATTATTGCATATTCGATAGTTATGATTGTTATGAGTTATTTGTTTGCTTCGAAATATGTGTGCTAGTTGAAATTTTGGTTAATAAAATAGACTAGTCACATATATATGAATCATAATTTTTTTTTATATTAATTTCATAAATAAAGTCAAGAAAACATATATGGTTAGACATTTATAAATTTAAAAATCAAACAATCTTATTGCAACCTCTTATCAATTATTGAGACGTCTTTTATCAATAAGAAGTGGTAATACGCAATAAGACAATTACCTCTTAACGAATCAAACACACCCATAATCTCCATTTTTTAGGCAGACCATCATCTAACAAGTTTCTATATATCGATTTTCTAATTTTGTAAACATTATTCTGTTCTATAAATTATTCAATAAATTATTTTACGTAATTGATAAAAATTGAACAATTTATAGAACAAAATAATTTTGTCAAACCAGATTCCAAAGGACTTTCTCTATCGACATTAAGGTAAATAAATCTACGCAATTATAAATTATTCAATTTTTACGTAAATCAACAATATTAATTGTTAAGCAATAATTCGGTTTTATATATGTTAATTGATATTGAAAAAAAAACTCAAAGATTTGGCTACGGATTCTAGAAAACCATTTCGCAAATGGTAAATTAGAAAATTTGCTTTTACATTTGATTAATCATGTTCATTACATTGATCAATCAAGAGCTACAATGTTTATAAGTATTATACGTTTTCTTCCAATGACATGAAACTCTTCTTAACAAATTGAAAGATCAAAGCAAAGGAAGATTCTCAAGTGAGAAGATCAGATTTTTTTTCTTCTTCATCATTTCTTTCACTCTTTAATTTCCATGTATTTGATACTTTACAACATAGTTTCTTGAAACTAATTCTTTTTATTTTCCGTATGAAATTCACGTATTAAACATAAGAGTTGTGTGCCAAAAATTAATTTTTTATAGGTTTTAGTAATGCTACAGAATTTATGAAGATAATTTGTTATTTTAACATATTATTTAAATTTTCAAATTTTTTCTCCAAGAGTATGTATGATTACTTTATACTTAATATTGCAATATTTTTTAAAAGATGAACATCAAGTTGAAGTGGATTGTGAATATGTAATCTATAGTGAACAACTCAACATGTTTTATTTAAGGGGTATTGTTTTTCAATACATTTGTGATTTTTATCAAAGTTTAATGCAAATAAAGACCAAAATTCCAATAGTGTCTAAATATTATGACCATCGGTCTAGGCATTTAAGCTCATGTGTTAACGTTTTACACATAACACCTCTAATTTTTGAACTAATTTTTTAACATATGTTTACGAATTTACATATAAGACCCTTTAATTTTAAATTAATATCTATATTAAATAATAATCAGTTTGTTTTTCTCTTTTAACTTTTAATATATACAGTTTCATTTAAGTATAAATACATGGTAGTGACCCAATTATTTTCATTGACCTTTGTAAAAAAAATCAATAAATAAAAGTGTTATGAATATATTTTACGACTTGAACAATGATGTGTAATTGTAACGTGGATACAATATCCACGTTACAATAAATCACAAGTTTGCACGTAAGTATGAAATTATTTAAATGTTACAATATCCAAAAAAACATTAATGTTACAAAGAGACAAAATTGTGGATGATAACTTTTCCTTCTCTTTTACCAAGTGAAGAAGCAACAACTAACAGTGATTTCAATAAATATGTAATAGTGTGTTTTTGTATATAAATAGAACTTATGATCATACAAATAGAATGCAAAGAAATACATATAAAAAGCTTTACAAGTCTTGGTGATTGAGTGATATCTAAATTCTGTTAATTATAACACGTTATCAGCACGAAGATCTTTGCGATTAAATCAAGAATCAAACGATGTATGATTACTTAAAGTTATAACTTATAATGAGAATATAATTACCATAAATAGTTGATACGATAACAATAATAATACACTTATGAACTACTAACATGTATTATTATTTCTAATATAATAATTATGTTTACTAACGTTTTATTTATACTAACGTTTTTACTTATACTAACATTTAAATAACTGTTGCTAACATTTTATTTATGTACTAACATTTAATTATGCATACTAACGTTTATTTATGTACTAACGTTTACTTATACTAACATTTATTTTCATTTATCATAACATTAATTATGATTACTAATTTACATCAATTAAAATTTTATTTTTATAATGCAAACTATTAATTCTTTTTCTCTTCTTTATAACAAGTGTTTTTTTATATTTTTTTATCATTATTCTACATTAAATGAAAATTATATTTTAATCATTTTTTTATTAAAATTTAACAACGGTTAAATAACTGTTGCAACGGTCAAAAGAGAAAAAATTTGACCGTTTGATGACTCGATTTTTTCTCTATAAATACTCCAATATAAAACTTCAATATTTCAATAAATCATTCTTCTTCTTTTCTGAAAAGAAAACTTTTTACTGGTTGAAGAATGAAGATGCCACTCTCATTTTTGATTTTTCTTATTGTAATACTTTCAATACTTTTCTACTCATTGTTGCAACTTCTGTCAGGATCTATAACTTATGAAAATTATGAATAACCAAGATTAACTGATTTGAATTTATCAGAGTATAAATCAATAATCTTGCTTTGAATCAAAGTTTAATTAAGAAGTTTGCGGAATAACACTTAATTATTTTGACAAAAACTTTCAGAATCAATAATAGCATAAAACATAAGAAGTAATCAAGACTGTTTGTATTGCTGAATTCACTGATTACAATCACCTCTAATCTGTTTTGATTAGACGAAGAACACAAACTGTTCTTAGGGTTTTACAACCTTAGAGGCTTAAGAAAACTTGAACAATAAAGCAATTACAGACTCAAAATATGCAGAAAACTCTTATTCTATGCGTATATCTTCTATACAATCTTCTGTCTATTTATATTGCTTTATGGACGTGTTTCCTTGAAGGACTATGACTTCTCTGATAGTAGATATGCTGGAATCTTCTTGTAGATATCTTCCCTGAAAATCAGCACATTCTGTTTATGAAACTGTTGAGCAGCTTGAATGACTTGGCAGCATGAACTGAGCAGCTTGAGTTATTTTGCTCTGGCAGCTTGAACTTTTATACTGGCAGCTCGAGTTTCTTCAACTAGCAGCATGAACTTTGTACTTACACAGAAAATCTACTAACAGTATGAGAAGTCTAACTAACAGCTTGAGTATACTTAAACTATTTCCCAACAATCTCCCCCTAACTTAAATTCTTTATACAAGACTTTAAGTTCTATACAAATAAGGAAATGAAAAAGTAAACTGTTATTTACAAACCAAGGCTTTCAAAAACTTACAATTGTGCAAGCTTCTGATCTATAGCCTTCAAAAATTCTCTCTTCATCTCTTCTTTATCACAAGATATCCTAACTGATTTTATTTGAAGCAGCATATCTTTTGAAAAATTATAAAACTCGAGATTGAAGAAAATACCAAATCCATCTTTGAATTGAATTCTGTAGGTTCTGGATTTGACAAAAATATGTACTTCCTTGATCTGCTTCCCTTTCTTCTCAGCATCTTCCACTTCTTTTCTTGCAAATTCAGCATCAGCAACTGAACTTAGATCTCTGATGAGTTGTTTTACTTGTGGAAGATCAGATCTGACTTGAGAAACAGACCCTATGTGGTACATCTTTATTAGTTCATCCCTGGTCAGCTTATGGACCATCTGCCAGAATGTATCATACTCCTCTTCTGGTCCAGATTCTCTCCTTATCACAAACTTGACCCTTATATTTCTTTCATCCAGAGACCTGGCAAACCAGTAGTTGATTTCTGGCTTTGTGAAGTCATGTTGATCAATCAACTTTTCTATTTCCATAGCTTTTTGCAAATGGTGCTGAAAGATCACCCTCTTAACAGATGATGGAACAGAAACAGTAGGTTGATCAGTGGGAGCAGGTGCACTGGCAGCTTCAGTTTGGACTGGTTTTGTTGATGGTTGGACTGATTGGGACGGTTGAACTTTTGGTACTGGCTGAACTGCTGAAGAGACTCTTGTTTTCTTTCTTTTCTCCATTTCTTTATCATGTATTTCCTGCAGCCTTTCAGTACTCATGGACTGAGCAATTTTCTTTGGAATGTCTGCTGCAACGGCAAAATTGATCAAGAATCTTCTATTTTCAGCCTTGGTATGCCCAGTTGGCATCTTCCTCTTCCTTTCACCTTGCTTGACCACAAACCCTCTTAGGTAATCTCCTAAGGTTTCATCATCTTGCATTGGGGCATGGGTTTGCTGGTCTAAGGCCTGATCTTGTTCTTCTGCTAATTTTCTGGCAATCTCAGCATCAAAGGCAATCTGGGCTTTTCTGGAAGAAAACTTGTGCTTTGGAGACTCAATGAGAATACCCTTGCCCTTATCTTTTGTAGCAGAAGATGTAGCTTGGACTGAACTGGATGGAGCTTGAATACCTTCTCTCATAACAACTCCAGTTGCTCTTGTAGAAGCAGCTTGAGTTTCTAGGCTAACAGCTTGAGAAGCTGTTGGGACTGCTAGCCTAGAAGATGGAGCTGTTGATGCTGCTTGGACTGTTGGTGTTGGAGCTGCTTGGACTGGTTCAGGAACTTCCTGATTCTCCCCCTTTTTGGAAGCATTGGTTTGGTCAGAAGGACCTACAACCTTTGCCACATGGGTTTGAATCAACTGCTCTAGTTTGATGAGCTTATTTCCACAAAGAGTAAACCCTTTGTGTAGATTAGCCAGTTTCTGATTGTGAGCAGCTTCTGCCTGTTTGAGTGCATGAATTTGTGCCCCCTGTGCAGCAATGATGGACATTTGGTATTCCAACATTGTTACAACAGGTTTCAGCTTTGGATCCGTTAAGAGCATCAGTTGCAGACTAGTCTCAAGATCAGATAACACCAGGGGTGTTTGTGGTCTATCACTGACATTAACACCAGAAGTAGGAAACCTCTGGGCCCCTCTTTTCTTGGTACTGGGGACTTCCAGCTCGTGTTTGCACACTTGCTGTTGCCATGGGTGTGGTCTTAGAGATGTTGGCCCTGTCCTGTGCCTCTTGTGCAGAGACATCAGTAGTGCCAGCCACAGAACCCATATGAACAGTCTCAGAAGAGATGTTCACCTCCTGATTGAGGTTGGGAGTGTCCTCAATTGGTTCCCTTTGGATATTCTGTGCAGAAGGATCCTCCTGCACAGGGATATATGGCTCTTGTCTAAGGGAGGAGGAGGAAGGAGCTCCTCGTCCCCTTTTCCTTTTATATAAGTATTGTAGTGGGCGTGTGGGCTGTACAAAAGGATCAGAGGGAATATCTGTATCATGAGGAGTGGGTTGGGGTCCTGGGGTTGAAGCAGTAATGTTAGGCTGTGTCTGCTCAGGCCCCTCTCCTCTGTTTCTTGTGATGATGTTCATCATTGCAGAGGGCAATGGAGCATCAATGCTAACAAAATTGGCACTTGGCTTTATCAGCCTTTTGATTGAAGATAGTGAGTGCCTATGGGAAACATATATCCTCTTATGTAAATTTGAAGCAGTGGTGCAGGTGTGTGCAATTATTTTTGCCAAAAATCGAGGATACATCAAAAATTTCCCATGCTTCAAGGAATGATGCCTTAACATTCCTTGAAAGATCATATTTGAAAAATTAAACTGTTGGCCAGTAGAAAAGCACACTAAGGCAGTGGCAATATTTGAAGAAAATTCGGACCAACCAGTTCTTTTGGGGCTTAAACATTGCTGAATAATATGCACAAGGTATTTCCATTTAGGAGAAAAATGTGCTTTCAAGAAAGTAAAAGAATCAGCAGGACCCCTATATCCAATATTTTGAAGACCAAAGTGTAAAGCAGTAAGAGATAGGTCTTTTATACCTGTGGCATCTTGAAGATGCAGATGATGTCTGATGGACTCCTCGGTGATATTGATGGTAGTACCATCGATTTTGGAAGTCAGGGTAGGCACTCCATTGATGGTTTGAACATAGGCATGATTCCAGAATTGCTCAATATGAGATATGTATATAGTGGGGTCAATATTGAGTGCATAGTGTATATGGGAGTGCCTGAGGAAGTCCATCATCTCATGGAACGGTTCAAGGTCAGTGTGTTTCAGGGTGTATGGGAGGCAATTGTGCTCTTTTACGAACTCCATTGGTCAAGAAACGACGGTTTGGGGTTTAGGGTTTGAAAAGAATGTGTGTATCGTTCAGAGAGAAAGCAGAAGGCCGTGGAAGAAGAATATGTAACTGGTAGTTACAACTGAACGAAACTGGGACCTTTAAAGGTTTCGAAAAGGTTAGGTCCCGCGCACACATTTGGGAAATTACCTAAATACCCTGCACACTTTGACAGATCAAGTGAAAATAACTAGCAGTCCGAGAAAATGAACTAGCAGCATGAGAAAAGACTCATGCTGTTAGTGTAAATTTGTGCAGATTTTCAATGGAACAGTGTCTCCCCCTTAAATTAGCATATTGAGTTGATAATAATAAAAATCAATTAATCCATGTTTACCATACCAATGTTTGATATTAGGAAAGTGAACCTTCCTACATCAAAAGGTTTTGTAAATAGATCAGCTAGCTGATCATCAGTATGTATTTTGGTAACTTGGATTAACTTCTTTTCATTACAATCTCTGATGAAGTGAAATCTGATTTCTATATGCTTGGTTTTTGGGAATTTCACTGGGTTTTGCACAATGCTAATGGCACTTGAATTGTCAATATAAATAGGAGTGGATAAGAAATTCATACCATAGTCTCTTAGCTGATTTTGAATCCACATTACCTGGGAGCAGCAGCTTGCAGCTGCTACGTATTCTGCTTCAGTGGATGATGTGGAGACAGTTGTTTGTTTCTTGCATTGCCAAGAGACCAGTCTTGCTCCTAAGTATTGACATCCACCAGTTGTGGATTTTCTGTCAATGTTGCAACCACCATAGTCACTGTCAGAATATGCAGTTAGTTCAAAAGGAGAGTCTTTGGGATACCAGAGGCCTAAATGTGGTTGGCCTTTAAGGTATCTGAAAATTCTCTTAACAGCAACCAAGTGAGAATCCTTTGGTGAACATTGAAACCTGGCACACACACAGACAGCAAACATTATATCAGGTCTAGAAGATGTTAGATACATGAGAGATCCTATAAGGGATCTGTATAGATGAATGTCCACATCTATGCCGTCTTTGTCTGTATGAAGCTGTTTATGAGGATCCATTGGAGTGCTTGCAACCTTTGTGTCTTGATAGCCAAACTTTTCCAGTATGTCTTTGACATACTTTGATTGACTTATGAATAGACCAGTAGGCTTCTGTTTGACCTGCAGCCCTAGAAAGAATGTGAGTTCCCCCATTGAACTCATTTGAAACTTTTTGTGCATTAGGGCCTCAAAATCTTTGCACAACTTATCATTAGTTGAGCCAAAAATGATGTCATCAACATAGATCTGGACAAGAAGAATCTCAGCTTTGATGGATTTAGTGAAAAGTGTTTTGTCCAGAGTGCCTCTCTTGAATCCATTCTGTAGAAGATATGATGACAGTGTGTCATACCATGCTCTGGGGGCTTGGTGAAGACCATAGAGAGCTTTGTCTAGCTTGTACACCCTGTCTGGATACTTGTAGTCTTCAAAACCAGGAGGTTGACACACATACACTTCCTCTTCAATTGTCCCATACAAGAAAGCAGACTTAACATCCATTTGATACACTTTAAAGCCTTTGAAACTTGCATATGCTAGAAATAGTCTGATGGCTTCAATTCTTGCTACTGGAGCAAAGACATCATCATAATCTATTCCTTCTTCTTGAGTGTACCCTTGTGCTACTAGTCTTGCTTTGTTCTTGATGACTATCCCTCTCTCATCCTTCTTGTTTCTGAACACCCACCTTGTACCTATTGCTCTCTTACCTTTAGGAAGATCCACCAGAGTCCATACATTCTGAATTTTAAACTGTAAAAGCTCTTCTTGCATAGCTTCAATCCAGGATGAATCTTTTAGTGCTTCTGATGCCTTTTTGGGTTCTAGTTGAGACATGAAACAGGCATGTTCAAAAGCAGCTAGGCTGAATTCTGGAACTGCTTGTTCAGCAACAGCAGTCTCATTGTGGACCATCTTCCTTGTTTGAACAGGAGTGCTTGGATCACCCAGTATTTGATTGAGAGGGTGATACTTATGAACTCTTAGTGTGGGCTCTCTCTCTGTTTGGAAGGATGTTCCAAGGTTTGTGTCATCTCCATCAGAACCAGTGAATGGTTCAGTTTCTGGAACAGTTTGAGTTTCTAGGCTAACAGCTTGAGAAGCTGTTGGGACTGCTAGCCTAGAAACTGGAGCTGTTTCCTTTTGTGTTTGAGCTGTGCTGTCAGGACTTGGAAATGGCACTTCAGTGTCTGGATTTGCATCATGTTGAGTGCTCAGGACCCCTGGAGGATCACATGACAGAAGTGGTAGAGTGGTGAAGTCATCCCAACTTGTTGAATCTGCAGCAGTCTGAAACTTTGTGCCAACAGCATGAGAAATTGTATTGGCAGCATGAGAATGTGTGTTAGCAGCTTCAACCCTGTATGCATCAGCTTCTGCAGTAAACTCAGCAAAGCTCAGAGAATTTGTTAGAGAATCTAAATCAAATAACCAATCAGGACCAGTGCCTTTGATGTTAGCAGTATTTTCATTAAATTCAACATTGGCACTTTCTTCAATTGTTTTAGACACTCTGTTGTATACTCTATAGGCTTTGCTTTGAATTGAGTATCCTACAAAAAATCCTTCTTCAGCCTTACTCTCAAACTTCCCTAAGTGAGTCTTAGTGTGAAGAATAGTACATGGGCATCCAAAAGGCTTGAAGAAAGCTATTAGGGGACTTCTGTTGTGGAATAGCTCATAGGGAGTTTTTCCTTGTGATTGAACTACTTGAACCCTATTTAGAACATAACAGGCTGTATTAACAGCTTCTGCCCAGAAAGTCATAGGCAGATTAGAATCAGCTAACATTGTTCTAGCAGCCTCAATTAATGTTCTATTCTTTCTTTCAGCTACACCATTTTGCTGTGGTGTTCTTGGTGCACTATATTGTCTAGCAATACCTTTGGACTCACAGAAACTGTTTAGAATTTGATTTTTAAATTCAGTTCCATTGTCTGATCTTATCACCTTAACTTTGGAATTGGATTGGTTTTCTATCTTAAGGATAAAAGACTTAACAAGCTCAGCAGTTTCATCTTTGGACCTAAGAAAGTAAACCCAAGTAAATCTGGTGAAATCATCAACAATGACTAAACAGTATGCCCTTTTATTCAAACTCAAAACAGATGTTGGACCAAATAGATCCATATGTAACAGCTGAAGAACAGATGAGATTGAATTTACTTCTTTGGCCTTATGAGAAGTTTTGTGTTGCTTACCTTTAAGGCATGCTACACAATGATCATCACAAATGAACTCCTTTTGTGGTAAACCTCTTACCAGATTCTTTTTAACTAAAATCATTCATGGACTTGAAGTTCATGTGACACATCCTTCTATGCCAAAGAGCAGACTCATTTGATGATGCTTTGGATATTAAACAGCTTAAAGTATTTGATTTAGTCAAAAGAGCTGTGTCTAGGCAGTAAACATTGTCCTTTCTTGGTGTTCTAAGTAAAACAAGATTTTCAGGAATTTTGAAATCCTTTGAAAGAACAATGCACTCAGAATCTGTGAACAGAACAATGTTTTGTTTGTCACAGATTTGAGAGACACTCAATAAATTGTACTTAAGCTGTTCAACATACAAAACATCATGGAATGTCATGTTGCCTGCATTTACAGTACCTTTACCTGTAACCTTACCTCCTTTTGAGTTGCCTCCAAACGCAACAAAACCTCCATCAAATCCTTTGAAATTCGACAAGCATTCAGAATTGCCTGTCATGTGCCTAGAGCATCCACTGTCCAGATGCCATCTTGTCCTATGAGGAGACCTGTGGTTGCCCTGCACAAATAACAGCTTAGTTAGTAGTGGAGTAAACCCAAACCAAATTGGTTTTGGGTTGGCCTTGTACATTGACATAACTAAAAACTGTTTTTGACTTCTTGTATTTGGTGAGATCTACTGATGGAGTCTTTGGAGAGTATTTAGTGATGATATGAGGTATCCAATTATTTTGATCATCTTTTCTTCTGACAGTCTCAGATGATTCACTAGCAGCTCCAGTTTGGTGCCCAGCAGCTTGAGCTGTGTTAGTAGTGCTAACAGTTTCACTTTTTGCACTACCAGCATCAGATTTTGACTTAGCAGTCTGATCTTTTGCATTAGCAGTTTGAGCAACAGATTTGTCCTTGACACACCATATTTGTTACAGTTAGAATGTACAGAAACTTGTGGAGTAGCATTGCATACACTCAACTTCTCTTTTCCTTTCTTACTGGGAACTTTGACTTCTATGGGTGCACTCTTTGTGTCACAGTCTCTATTTTGACTCTTATCTTCCTTTGGTTCAGGACTGCTGTCAAGGATAGGATCTACAATAGTCATAGACTCATCTAATGGTTCATTGACAAGTCTATCAGCAACTTCACTCATTGGATGAATGTACTTGTTATTATATGGAGGTGGAGTAGCTCTGTATCCTATTCCTTCTTTGGGATTGACCTGAGATTTGACTCTATCTTTGAATTGAACTTCCATTAGATGTTCTAGCTTTTGATTTGCTAACTTGAAGTTACCTAAATCTATGTTAACAGATTTCAGTTTCTCATTAGCCTCTAACACCTTCTGTTCAGTTTCTTCTACCTTTTTATTCAAAGATTCTATTTTCTTATTGAGTTCCTTTTTCTCCCATTCATGATAGTTTCTATCATACCCCATTTGAAGCTCATTATCCTTATAGTCATTGATCTGTTTTTCCAGATCTTCTATGGCTTGCATATATTCATATCTCCTTTCTTCCATCTTAGCTAGAGTTTTGCACATGCTCTCATTATGATCTCTGTACTTTTTAACCATATTTTTGCATGATTGAGAGCAGAGTTTAGAATTTACCTCAGATGGTAGTTCAGTTGAGGAGACATTTGAGGTTTCTGCCATCAGTGCTTGATTTTGGAATTCTTCCTCTGTCTGATCACTCCAGTCAAACACATTGTCTTCTTGAGAGACAAGTGCTGTTGATGAGGAAGCTTGGATGGGCTGTGAAGTCCTTGATGGTTGTTGACCTTGAGATCTACATTCTCTGGCAAAGTGACCAAGCTTATGGCATTTATAGCATTCCACTTTTGATTTATCAAAAGATGGTTTGCCATCTGTTTTGGCTTGAAAGTTGGTCCTTCCAGTTCTTTTCAGGAATCTTTTGGCTCTCATGGTCAGCATTGCATGTTGCCACTTTAAATCCATCTCTTCAAGATCATCAGGATGGATTTGTTCCAAGTCTTCAACATTTAGAGCAAATAATCCATCATTGGCAACAAAAGCTTCATAATGAGTTTCAGCAGAATTGCCATCACCACCTGAAAAAGAATCACAGTTATTAGATTTTTCAGAGGACAAAAGAGCAGTGTTGTGATTATAAGAAAAGGATTTCTTTTTAGCATCAATTTCAGTCTCAAACACTCTTAGACTGTTGTATAGATCATCCAATTCTATCTCATCAAGTGTGTCTTTTGTTCTCCACTGTGCAGCATAGACTGTCCATTCTTCTCCAAGAGATCTGAGAAACTTTCTGTTGACCTCATCTTGATCCAGATTGACCCTTGCACTTTCCAGTTCACTTATCAGTTTGTTGAACCTGTCAAAGATTTGAGTGAGGTTTTCATTCTTGCCACCAGAAAAGTTTTCATACTACTGTTTCAAGAGGTCCTTTTGATTTCTCTTGGTACTTGCATTACCAGCAAACCTCTTCTCTAAGGCATTCCAAAGAGAGTGAGCAGTATAAAACTTTTTAAACTGATGTTGATAAGCATTAGGAATGGCTATTTGTAATAATGTGAGTGCTTTCACTTCATTCATTCTAGCCTTCCTTTCAAGTTCAGTTTTTGGAGGAGTTTTGACTGGTTTTCCCTCAGCATCAAGTTCTGGATCAACTGCAGGAGGGAATTCAACAGCTTCCCATATGGCATAATCAATGAATTGAATATGCTATTGAATCCTGAGTTTCCACATCTCAAATTCAGTGGGCTTGAGCATAGGCACTTTGAGTCCTTGCCCAGATCCACTGCTGCTATTTTCAAATTCCATTGAAAAAGATTAAAAATTTGAAAGAAAGTTTTCGACTTTGAAAAACAAAGAACGACCTGTGGCTGATACCACTTGTCAGGATCTATAACTTATGAAAATTATGAATAACCAAGATTAACTGATTTGAATTTATCAGAGTATAAATCAATAATCTTGCTTTGAATCAAAGTTTAATTAAGAAGTTTGCGGAATAACACTTAATTATTTTGACAAAAACTTTCAGAATCAATAATAGCATAAAACATAAGAAGTAATCAAGACTGTTTGTATTGCTGAATTCACTGATTACAATCACCTCTAATCTGTTTTGATTAGACGAAGAACACAAACTGTTCTTAGGGTTTTACAACCTTAGAGGCTTAAGAAAACTTGAACAATAAAGCAATTACAGACTCAAAATATGCAGAAAACTCTTATTCTATGCGTATATCTTCTATACAATATTCTGTCTATTTATATTGCTTTATGGACGTGTTTCCTTGAAGGACTATGACTTCTCTGATAGTAGATATGCTAGAATCTTCTTGTAGATATCTTCCCTGAAAATCAGCACATTCTGTTTATGAAACTGTTGAGCAGCTTGAATGACTTGGCAGCATGAACTGAGCAGCTTGAGTTATTTTGCTCTGGCAGCTTGAACTTTTATACTGGCAGCTCGAGTTTCTTCAACTAGCAGCATGAACTTTGTACTTACACAGAAATTCTACTAACAGTATGAGAAGTCTAACTAACAGCTTGAGTATACTTAAACTATTTCCCAACAACTTCCATTTGATGAGATGTATCCTTTTCTGGTTCTGTTTTCGTTTACGATTCTTCCACTATTATGTGTTGTAGTTCTTATTGAAATAAATTAATGCTAATTTTATGTTGTTTAACTTTTATTTTGATAGTCAATATGGCAAATCTTGAGAAGTTATCATTTGCTGCGTTGGACGTAAATGGCAATAACTACATGCCATGGAGCATTGATGTAAAGATACTTTTAACATCAATGGGTATTGTAGAAACACTAAATCAAAACAACAATTGCTCAATTCAAGAAAAGGCAAAAGCAAATGCATTTCTTCGTAAACATATTGATGAAAATTTAAAATCTGAGTATATGAATACGAAAGATCCAAGTATTCTATGGAAAGATTTAAAGGAAAGATATGATCATCAAAGGGAGATTTTGCTTCCAAATGCCAGAAATGATTGGAATAATTTGAGATTCCAAGATTTTAAGAAAGTGAATGATTATAGCTCTGCATTGTTCAGAATATGTTCACAACTCCAATTTTGTGGCCAGACAGTTACAGATGTAGATATGTTGGAGAATACATACTCAACATTTCATGCGTAAAATGTTACCTTACAACAACAGTATCGGATGCAAAATTTTAAAAGATATTCTGAACTTAACACCGTCCTTCTAGTTGCAGAGAAAAACAATGAACTTTTGATGCAAAATCATCAATCTCGTCCAACTGGATCACTAGCATTACCTGAAGCAAATGCTACAACTAAAAGTACAACACATGGACAAGAATGGGGATTTGGTTGTAAACGAGGCCGTGGCCGTGGCTATAATCAAAACAATAATTATAGTTATAATCATGGCTTTGGTCATAACTATAATCATAACAGAGGTCATTCACGTGGACGTGGACGTGGTCATAATAAAATTCCACGTGATAAGAAATCTAAATCACAAGAAAGACCCAAAAATGATAAACAAAAGGCTAGTGCTTCTCAAGATCCTGAAGATCTTTGTTACCGATGTGGAATGACTGGACATTGGTCAAGAACTTGCCGTACAGCACCATATCTCTGCAAACTTTATGAAGAGTCTCTTAAAGGAAAAGAGAAAGAAGCAAATTTTACTGATCTCCCTGATGTTTCAATGCCCGAACTGAATGCTTCAGATTTCTTTAATGATTTGGATATCTAATAATGTAATCGTGTTTTCGTCTTTCCGAAGCTATGTTTTATTTCTTGTATCATGTATTGCACTTTTTCAATAATAATATGGATGTGTTTCTACTTAACAATTTTATCATATTTACTTATTACTTTATTTTTATGATTAGAAGTCTAAAATGAATTTTATCGAAGAACTACATCAAGCAAATTCAGGAGATATATGTATACCAGATAGTGGTGCAACACACACAATTCTTAAAAAGAAGAAATACTTTTCAGAATTAAAGCCAAGTAAAGAAAATATACATACCATATCAGGTCCTGCAGATCTGATTGAGGGAACTGGAAAGACTCATTTTATATTACCTAATGGTACAAGGTTTTTGATAAATAATGCTCTATTTTCACCAAAGTCTAAAAGAAACTTGTTGAGTTTCAATGACATACACCTTAATTGGTATAATACTCAGACTGTGACGATAGAGAATAAGAAATTTATGCATATTATTGACATTAACCATGTAGTAGAAAGACTACCGACACTTGGTTCTGGTTTACATTATACATATATAAACATTGTTGAATCACATCTGGTTGTCAAAGAAAAATATTATGATCCTGGAGAATTAAGTTTATGCCATGACAAATTAGGTCATCCGGGAACAACCATGATCAAGAGGATAATTGATAGTACAAATGGACATCCATTGAAGGACCAGAAGATCCCTCAAACAGGTAAGATGATCCCATGTACATCATGTTCTCTTGGAAAATTTATTGTGAAACATTCACCAACTAAAATTGGAAAAGAAACCCCAATGTTTCTTGAAAGAATTTAAGGTGATATATGTGGACCAATTCATCCACCTTGTGGACCATTTAGATACTTCATGGTTTTAATAGACGCATCAAGCTGATGGTCTCATGTTTGTTTATTGTCAACCCGTAATGTGGCTTTTGCTAAATTTCTTGCTCAAATTATTAAATTAAGAGCACATTTTCCTGATTATACCATTAAAAAGGTAAGGCTTGATAATGTTGGTGAATTTACATCTCAAGCTTTCAATGACTATTGCATGTCTGTTGGAATTAGTGTTGAAAGTTGCTCTTGTTCATACACAAAATGGTTTAGCTGAATCATTAATTAAACGTCTTCAGCTAATAGCTAGACCATTAATAATGAAGACAAAACTTCCTGTTTCTGTTTGGGGACATGCAATTTTACATGATGCATCGCTGATTCGTATAAGACCAAGTGCTTACCATAAATTTTCTCCTCTACAACTTGCTTTTGGTCAAGAGCCAAACATTTCCCATCTTCGAATTTTTGGTTGTGCAGTATATGTTCCTATTGCACCACCACAACATACAAAAATGGGACCTCAAAGAAGATTGGGTATATATGTAGGGTATGAAACACCTTCTATAATAAGATATCTTGAACCACTGACAGGCGATGTTTTCACAGCACGGTTTGCTGATTGCCATTTCAATGAGACAATTTTCCCAGCACTAGGGGGAGAAATTAAAAACAAAGAAAAAGATGTATCATGGTGTGAACCATCATTGATTCATCTTGACACTCGGACAAAACAATGTGAACTAGAAGTTCAGAAAATAATGCATTTACAAGAAATTGCAAATCAACAGTCTGCATTTACTGATACTAAAAGAGTGACTAAATCATATGTGCCATCGGCTAATACACCTGCTAGAATAGAAATTCCAAATAAAAGAGCTGATGATAAAGTCACTCAAGAATCAAAAACACGTCTGAAACGTGGAAGACCATTTGGTTCCAAGGATAAAAATCCTCGAAAGAGAAAGAGCTCTAAAAATATAATTGATAATAAGAAAGGTGTTCCTGGAGAAATGCAAAATAACGATATTTCTAAAGAAGTGGAAATAGATGACTCCAATACTGAGATTGCAATCAATTATGTCCATACAAATATCATATGGAAAAGAAATGAAATGGAAGATATTGATGAAAAATTTTCTTACGCTGTTGCATATGATATCATTACTGGAAATGATGATCCAGAACCAAAGTCTGTGGTTGAATGTCAAAACAGATCTGACTGGCCTAAATGGAAAGAACCTATGCAGGTTGAATTAAGTTCGTTAAATAAACGAAAAGTTTTTGGATCTATCATCCTCACACCTAAAGCTGTAAAACCACTAGGATACAAATGGGTGTTCATAAGAAAACGAAATTACAAGATACAAAGCAAGACTTGTGGCTCAAGGTTTTTCTCAAAGACCAAAAATTGATTATGAGGAGACATATTCTCCAGTAATGGATGCAATCACTTTTAAATACTTAATTAGTCTTGCGTTGCTAAAAATTTGAACAATGCGTCTAATGGATGTTGTTATGGCTTATTTGTATGGATCACTTGATAGTGATATTTATATGAAAATTCCTGAAGAATTTAAAATGCCAGAAGCATTAGGAAACAAACCCAAAGAAATGTATTCGTTCAAATTACAAAGATCTTTATATGGGTTGAAACAATCTGGACGCATGTGGTATAATCGATTGAGTGATTATTTGATAAGTAAAGGATACACAAACAATCAAATATGTCCATTGTGTGTTTATAAAGAAGACAAAGGTTGGATATGTTATTATAGCTGTCTATGTTGATGATCTAAATATTATTGGCATAACTAATGAGATAAATGAGGTAATAGTGTTATTAAAGAAAGAATTTGAAATGAAAGACCTTGGAAAACCAAATATTGTCTTGGTTTACAGATAGAGCACATGCACAATGACATACTTGTGCATCAGTCAAATTATACAGAAAATGTCTTAAAATGTTTCAACATGGACAAAGCAAATCCTTTAAGCACACCAATGGTTGTTAGATCACTTAATGTTGATAAGGATCCATTTCGTCCTCAAGAAGAGAATGAAGATTTACTTGGTCCAGAAGTACCATATTTTAGTGCAATTGGAGCTTTAATGTATCTTACAAACTGTACAAGACCTGTCATTTCTTTTGCAGTAAATCTGTTGGCAAGATTTAGTTCAGCTCCCACCAAACGACATTGGATAGGAGTCAAACATATTTTCTGATACCTTCGAGCAACCACTAATTTGGGATTATTTTATTCTAACAATTCAAAAGAAGGTTTACTTGGATTTGTAGATGCAAGTTACTTATCTGATCCACACAAAGCAAAATCTCAAACAGGATACGTGTTTTTAAATGGTGGTACTGCAATTTCGTGGCGTTCTCAGAAGCAAACACTTGTTACAACATCCTCAAATCATGTTGAAGTTATTGCACTACACGAAGCTAGTAGAGAAAGTGTATGGCTGAAATCTATGACAGAACTTATTTTGTCTTCTTGTGGACTAGAGATGAGCAAAAGTCCAACTTTGATTTATGAAGACAATGCAGCTTGCGTGTCGCAGATGAAAGAAGGATATATCAAGAGTGACAGAACCAAACATATTCCACCAAGATTTTTCGCTTACACGCAAGATCTCATAAAGGACAATCAGATTGAAATGAAATACATTCAGTCTAGTAACAATTCAGCAGATCTTTTTACAAAGGCACTTCCTAAAGCAATGTTCAGAAAACATGTTCACAACATTGGAATGCGACATCTACAAAATATGTGATGACTTTCAGATGATAACATGAGGGGGAGTCAACCAATCGCTGTACTCTTTTTCCCTTGTCTAAGGTTTTTTCCCAATGGATTTTTCTTTAGCAAGGTTTTTAATGAGGCAGCATTTCATGATTGAACTATTACTAAAATTATCATCCAAGGGGGAGTGTTACAAAGAGACAAAATTGTGGATGATAACTTTTCCTTCTCTTTTACCAAGTGGAGAAGCAACAACTAACAGTGATTTCAATAAATATGTAATAGTGTGTTTTTGTATATAAATAGAACTTACGATCATACAAATAGAATGCAGAGAAATATATGTAAAAAGCTTTACAAGTCTTGGTGATGGAGTGATATCTAAATTCTGTTAATTATAACAATTAATATTTTATTGCATTAAACCTTTTAAATTTGGTCCAAATTTTATTGCTAATTATAAAATTTGGTCAATCTATTAAAATGTTTCAATAGATTAATATGATATAATTTATCGTATAATTTTTGTTATTACAATTTATTAAATTTAGCTATTTCTTGTGATGTTTAATTTTATGTCTAATATATGTTATTTGGAATTAAATGTTACAATTGTCAGGTTTAAGCGTTATAATTGTTAATCAAATTTTGTAGATTGTTACAAACATACAATTAAAAACTTTGTGTCCTGTGTACCGCACAGGGTATTACACCAGTTGTAATTAGTTTGTTTTTTTTTCTGGTTTCCGCACTGTCACACAGAAGGAAAAAAATTTTCTTTTTTTTTTTTTCTTGTTTTTGCGCCGCCAGAAAGAACAAAAAAAACGTGAAGTACTTGATTGTGTTGGGTTTTGTGCTTTAAAGTTTTTTTTAATGGATTGATAAATATATATGGATGACTTCTTAAGGTTTTATGATTTATGTTAATGGTTTTATGAATATTTATCCGGATTGAATAATAAACCATATGTGCTGTTAATGGTTTTATGAATATATATTCCTCATCTGCATGAGTTTTGAATCAATACATATTTTGGGATTTACGCATTCAGATAATAATGATAATATGGTTACACATCATAACTTTTATTATAAAGTGTTTTCTATTTATTTATGATATTGATAAAAATCATAGGTTTATAGAAAATTTATAGAAGTTATATTTGTAATTATTTGGTGATATTTATCACTAAAACACTATCTTTATAATAAGATGTTTTCTAATATTCCAATATTTGAATATTTATGAAATATAGAAATTTATAAATGTCATGTTTTGTATTTATTTATTGTATTAGTATTCAATACTAAAATATCTTTGAAGGAAAATTGGTTTCTTTTAACTTTACGACTGACAAATTTTTTGTTGGTTAATTTTATTAAAGACATTGTGGATCATATTAAGTTATGGATCATGTTCAATCCATATATTTTTGATAGATTGAGGATGAACAATTTATTCCATAATCATTTGGTTGATTTAAAGTTTTTCTTCATGATTACACTTTGGTCCTATGACTATTTATAATAAAGTTTTCTTTACAGAAAATTTATAAAAGTCATGTTTGTTAATTATTTATCGTGCTAGTATTATTGCTAAATAATATCTTCAAGAAATTATTTTGAATTTCAAATATTTGGTAAAACGTGTTTTGAACCAAAATATTTGTAGATAACGATTTTTGTCGTTAACTAAGGCTAATCAAGTTATGAGATAATTTCTAAACTTTTGTGAGTTTAAAATTCGGTTGTTCTTGTAATAAAGATTTGATATTTATATATATCTAGGCATAAACAATGAAATAATATTTCATAAAGTTGCAATATATCTAATGGGTTTTTTATTAAAGGGGTGAATAACCATAAATATTGTAGGATTTTGAGTAATTTCCTACCAATCTAGAATTCTAATTGATTGAACAAAATCAAGTTGTTGTGGTATTGCGTATGTGAATATAAATATTTATATTTTGGTGAAACCCTTCAGGATTAATCTAGTATTTTGAGTCAATTAATTGATGTAAAACGTTGCCAAAGTAACCTCTTTTATATTAATTAATTGTACCGATAATACATAGATGTTTGTATGAAATTATTTATGTGAGCTATGATTCACCCAAAGGTTGACATAGTTTGACCAAGTAAGACATCCATGTGATGATAAACACGTGACCACTATAAAGTTAATTATCCACATAAGCAATAGTCGGCCCAAAGGCAGACTGTCGTTTGACCGGATTAGATGTCAGTGTTTGATCATTAAACTAATCATTTATAATTGAGATATCGTTTTATGACGATATATTATATGATATTTTGTTGAATTCTTAATTGATATAGTATTTTTATTCGATTAATTTTATATTGAATGTTGCCAAAGTAACATCTTTTATATAATTAGTTGATTTCTAAATACATAGATGACTGTACAAAATTATTTATGCGAATTGTGATTGGCCCAAAGGTTAACATAATTTGGTCAAATAATGATATGCATGCAATGTTGAATACGTGACAATTATAAAGTTATGTTCATGTGAATAATAGTCGGCCTAAAGGAAGATTGTTGTTTTGACCGAATTTATTGTCAGTATTTTATCATTGGCCTGAGAGTACCACTTATAGTAAATTTCTCTGTCCAAAGACTAGGAATTATAGCTATCTATTGCTGGCGCTTCTTAAAGCCACCAACTTTTGTCATCCATCCAATTTCAATCCATTGATTATGGGCCGTTGATAAGGATCCATTTAGATATTTACGATGTTACCCTTCTTCCTGAGACTACAACAATTACATAAACAAGGGTATACACGTAAACATATACCAGAGCTCCACTATTTTAGGAGTATATTAATCTTTTTTAAATATAATAAATTGTATTATCTTTTATTTTTTTTAATAATAAATTGTAATTATTTTTTTTGTGAAACTTAGAGGTGACACATGACATTTGATGTTTTAATTTATTATATTTAATAGGGATAATTGCGTAAAAAACCTTAAAGTTGGACCATTTTTGTGATTAAAACCCCTAACCAATTTTTGTTGCACAAAAAACCTCTAACCGGTAAAATCTTTTGAAATTAGGACTTGACCGGTTATAATAGGTTGTTATGCTTACATGGCACACACGTGGCGCCCACATGGCAAACCCGACTTATGTGGCGCCTACGTGGCACTACATGTATAATTCTTAAACTGAATTTTTGCATAAAAAACCCCGAAATTGATGACTTTTTCGATTAAAACCCTTTACTATATTCTTCTCACCTCTAACCAAAAATAATATTTACCTTTTCTCTTTTTCTCTACCTCCGGCAACTCCGATTACTCTATCTTCTTTTTTTGC
The DNA here is from genome assembly GCA_020465985.1 of Centrapalus pauciflorus. Classification (NCBI taxonomy): domain Eukaryota; kingdom Viridiplantae; phylum Streptophyta; class Magnoliopsida; order Asterales; family Asteraceae; genus Centrapalus; species Centrapalus pauciflorus. The sequence goes on along the minus strand of JAANYP010006575.1, from coordinate 31,564 downwards.
TCAGTGTTGTTTATTTTATGTATGTATGTTCGATTAACTTTTTCCATTTAATCTTGAATTTAAACTTCAATTGTGCCGATGGAATCGATTTCATTTTGTGTTCATGAGTTGCATTTTTAGGTTCAACTTTATGTTCACTTTTATTTATTTATATTCCATTTTAGCATCTGATATGATCAGACAGAGTAGTGAGATTCGCTAGCCTAGAGGGTGGAGGTTAAATTGGGAAACTAATTATTTGTTTGATAAATAAAAGTTTAATAAATATCTATGTCATCAAACTGCAATCAGTGAAGACTCAATTTTAATTATCTTTGTTGGTTGGAGGTTTTTTTTATCAAATTAAAAATGATTTGGGGTTTTAATTGAAAAAACTAAACAAGTTGGAGGTTTTTTACGCAAAAATATATTTAAAAGTTTTACACATCATCAAGTTGCAACCGGCTAAACCGGTTGCAAGTCAGATTTTTTGAAAAAAGCCCAAATTTACAAAGTTTTAACCAGTTGGAGGTTTTTTGTGCAATGAAAAATGGTTGGGGGTTTTAGTCGCAAAAATGGTCCAACTTAGAGATTTTTTGCGCAATTTCCCCTATTTAATAATCATAATTTCCACAACTAATTCATATTTCTACATTTGGATATAATTATGATTATTATGCATAATAATGAGAGATATGTATTTTAGGTAAACATTAATTTAATATGTTACAAAATCTAATTTATTACTAATTAATTAATGAAAAAAAAATATAATCAAAATATAATGTAATTAAGTTAAGGTGTTAAATTTGACAAAAAATGTGTGAAAATAAAATTTTCTTGCATTATGGAAGTGACATATGACGTGAATTGTTTTGCTTTATTATAATATAGGTTCGAGACCCATGTATTACATGGGTTGATGTAGAAAATACATAAATTTTTTATATTTTAATAAATTATTATAAAATTTATATATAATTAAAATAAAAAAATTAAAAGCTAGTTAAATTATAGATAAAAAATACTTAGTTGCTTGATATTACATAAAAAACTTTATTATATTATATCATTAAAAACGGATTATGTGTGCTTGCAAAAAAATATTCTTTTAATTTTTATTAGCTTCAAATATGAAATATCAATGTAAGAAACAAAAAACTTCTATTACGTGAATTTGTATATATATTTTGACAATGACAAAATATACAAGTGGAACATCTGAAAATCAATAATCAAAATTTATCATATTACAAATGAAGTTTCATCATGTAATTCTTAACTTTTGTTATCTAAGTTAAATTTTAAATTTTGTTAGCAAAATAATTAACACAACGTTTTACTTTATAACTTTATTTACTACAATTCTACATTTAAATCCAAACTTTTACATTTGAATTTAACTATGATCATTAAGGATAATAATGATACCTATTTATTTTAGGTAAGCATTAATTTAATATGTCGCAAATCTAATTTAATATCAATTCATTAATGAGAAAAATTAAAATCAAAATTTATTGTAATTAAGTTAATGTATTAAATTAGGAAAAAGAGGCGGGAAAATGAAATTTTCATGCATTGTGGAAGCGACACGCGACATAAATTGTTTTGCTTTATTATAATATATAGATAACGCAGAAAACTTGACACGCGTTACACAACCCGTCATTCACCTTGATTCTACTACTGTCAACCAACCACAAAGACCATCACATGTAGCTGCAATGAATCAACACAATCCAAATGACGTATCTCCGGTAAACTAACAACTTTTTTACTCATTTATAAATAAATTACGATATCATGCATAAATTCAAATTTAAGAGCCTTATGCTACAGGAAACTCGTCTCCAACAACTTCTTCTATCATGGAGTTCCTCGATCAGATGCAGACATTGAGGTTTGCTCTCTATATTCCACACGATTGAAATCATTGTTTACATATTCTAAATAGCTAATTTGTTTTTTTATACACATTCTTCAGGATTTCAATGAAGAAAATGTTTCAACCCAAATCAATAACCCAGAAGATACAGAGGTTCAACTTCAGTGTATTTAAGAAATTAGTTTTTTCACACAAACAACATATGACAAGTACTAATATTGAAAACACTTTTTTTACAGCTAAATCCGCTGCTGAGGATCCAAGCATGAACTTGGATGAGGTACATATATAACAATATTCCGAAATGATAAGTTTGTAATATTAATGAAGGGTGCATATTTTTTACAGTTACGTCCAGAGCTACGAGAGTTTGTGGTTCGTATGATAATATATATGACAAAACGCAAAAGACGCCTGCGTAACCAAAGGAGGGTAGCCCTAATGGATGCTTCCGAAATTGTGGTTATCTCAAGCGATGATGAAACTGACGAAGTAGATGTCGGTCCAGGTACAAACATAGAATCAACAAGTGGAAACAACCGAGAACGTGTTTCCGTTTTTAACGGAACGAAGATTTACTGTTTGAGGGATAGGGACCCTGATGATCAACCCCCTCCTATTGCTTAGAAGTTATCAATAAACCAGCAGCACTAGACATCAACTTTCATTTTAATTCCAGTTTCAACTTCTACATCATCTTTATTTAGTTTACTTTTAGAGTATGCTACAACTTTTTTTTTTTTTGGGTTTAATTCAGGTCCATTTTAATTAAAAAAATGTATTCATGCTATTTGAATTACAACGTTAGTATCAGTATTTTACTATGTCAAGTCACCATGTGTCCTTTTTTTTTTACAAAGTTGCAACTAATAAGTTAGAAAACATAATTTAAACAAACAAAAAAATGTAAGAAATTTTTTTATTACCATAGCCTACATTTCCAACTTTATAAAACAGATATCACTCCTCTCTCAATTGTTTTTATAAAGTACGCAAGATTCACATTTTTTCCACTTTGATGGATTAGACTGTTAATTTCCCTAAATAATCAACTCGATTTTTAAATCTACAAATTCGAGCATCTACCTTTAATTTTTGTAATTATACAAGTTAGTCGGATTTTCAAACATATCAACCCATTAACAACACTAAAATAAAATAAATAGATCTTCAAACAATGTAAATATTAAATAAAGTTTTCTTCCAAATAAATGTTGGTAATCGAAATGTTCAGCAAAATGATACATGAATATATGGGTTAACACATATGTTACGCACCCATTTAATAAAATATTGAATATATTATAGCACATAAACAAACAATATTCAACTCTTATACATACATTTAATAATTACGGTTATATACAATTACTTTTGTTAGACATTTTATTTCGATCACAGGGAGTTGTTTTGTAATAATTATTATCTTAGTATTTAGTCTTGTATTTATTTCCTTGTAGTTTATTTATTTGTAATAGTCAAGGGGCCAAAGTTGCCAATATGTAATACTTAATTAAAGGAGCCTAGAAACAGGCTCCTAGGGTTTTGAAATGAAATACACGGTTGACATTTGAGAAAAAGAGCAGCCGCCATTTTGTCTTCTCTCCCAACATTCTCTTTGTCTTTCTTCATCATTACACAATTATTGAGCATTGATTCTTCTTGTGTTTGATAAGAGATATACATTAAAGGTGCTGAAAATATACGGGAATAAATATTACAATTGGTATCAGAGCTCAGAAAGGTGAATTTCAACTGAAAGTTTCGGATTCTGCTGGGTTTTTATGGTGTTCTTCGTGTTCTTCATTTCCATTCGATTAGATCTTCATTTACCTTTGTTTTTCTGTGTTTCTTGTGTTATTAAAGTCTTATAATCATCACAATATCATCCTCTACTGATTTCACGCTCATTCACTTTCATTTTTCCATAAAAATCATCAACATTAGGAGTTTTTTTTATAACTTTAAAAAAATATGGGATTTTAGTGGGTTTTTAGATTGTTCTATGCTGTTTTTACGTGTTTTTAGGTTATTTTAAATCACCAACAGTGTTTAAAATAGTTTATAAATCATTTAGAACTGTTTTTTAGGCTTTAAAACTCGAAAAAATCGAATTCTGCTTAGTTCTGCCTTAGAAAACTTAGAAACCTGCTGTATTTCGGATCCCATACTGTAGCAATTCGGACCGCTTAGGCACCAAATTCGGACCACATATCACCCTAATTCGGACCTCACTTCGGACCAATTCGGACCATATTTAGGTGCATTTCGGACCCCCCTTCTGCCTATTTCGGACCCCACTTAGGTCCCATCCGAACTTCGGACCATCCGAAGTTCAGCTCAGGCTTTCCATTTTTCACTTTTGGACTTGTATTTAAATTTTTCAAATTTCGGACCATATCCATTTTGGACCTTCCGAACTCGGTCCATCCGAATTCGGTCCCCACCTGGACATTTCCTATGCCCTGTCCACTGTTCATCCGAATTCGGTCCATCCGACTTCGGTCCCTCAGTTCCATCCGAATCCGTATTCCATCCGCATTAGGTCCCCACCCGCATCACTGTTCATCCGAAATAGGAGTCCATCCGAATTCGGCACCCATCCGAAATAGTACTTCATCCGGACCATAGACCATCCGAATTACTGTTCACCCGAAGTAGGTTCCCATCCGAATTACTTCATCCATCCGAATTCACTTCCATCCGAATTAGGTTTCACCATCCGAAATCCAAGCTATCCGAATTCGATTCTTAGCATCCGAAATCCTGTTCATCCGAACACATTCCATCCGAATTTCACTTCCATCCGAAATCAGTACTATTCGTCCTAACTCCAGCCCATCCGTGTCCAGTTTCCACCTTTAAGATCTTCATTTTTAATCAGCACCCATCATCATGTCCTCGAAGCTCTCGTACTCGGATCTGAGAACAGACCACCTGTTCTCTATCCAGATGAGTATGAACAATGGAAATCCCGGTTCCTTAAATTCGTTGGAATGCAACCGCTTGGGAATTTGATGCTTCAATCCATCTCCGAAGGACCCGTAATCTATTATCGGGAGATAGCAGCCCGACCTGAGGCTGACCCCCCTGTCCAAGCCTCTAAAGTTGAACGAGAACCGGCAAATGACGCCAAGAGAGACCGATAGCATGCTGATAAGAGGGCAGAATATCTAATCTATCAAGCCCTCCCCACTGATATTCTGGTTGGCGTAGACAGCAAAATGTCTGCCAAAGAAATGTGGGACGAGTTGGAAGTCCAAATGCTGGGGGCAGATCTCGATGATCGTGCCAAGATCGAGGAGGCAAAGGCTAAGTTTACGTAATTCCGCACAAAAGACGGGGAATCTCTGCAAGCCACGTTTACCAAGTTCTGTGCAGTCCTAAATGAGTTGAACAAACTGCACATAAAGAAGGATAGGGATGACATCAACATCCAGTTCTTTGCAGCCTTAGCCCCCGAGTGGCAGCTTGCTTGTCGGGCCACGAAACGAGTCCTAAACATTCCTGAGGTATCAATCAATGTCGTCTTTAAGGAGCTCAAGAAGTATCAAGGAGATGTAGATCAACAAAAGCTGATGGCAAATCAGTTGGCCTCTCTACTGCTATCAGCCAACACTGGGTTGAAACCAAATGATTCACTCGCCTTGATCACCAACACGCAGATTCCGACACCATCCTTTGCTCCAGGTTCTTCGTCGTCACAGTACAGGTATGCTTCTCCTCCGCGTGAGGTCCTTGATGAGGAGGAAGCTTCGATACAGGAACAGATAGCCTTGTGGACCAACCGTCTTCAACAGCGACGGTTCTCCAACAAGACTAACAATCAACTCCGTTATGACACCGGTCCACGGAGGTACTCAGATGACAGAAGGGTTGAACGACGCGATGACTATCGAAGGGATGAATACCGTAGGGATGATCGAGATGATCGCAGGTATGATGATAGACGCGACTATCGAGATGATCGCCGTTATGAAAGGCGAGATGATAGGCGTGATGATCGCAGGGACGACAGGCGGGACGATCGAAGGGATGATCGTCGGGATGACAGCCGGGATGAGAGGAGAGAGCCAGAACGAAGGGACAGAAGGTGAGATGACAGCCGAGAGCATCGCCGCACCGATAAGAGGCCGGCGGAGAGAAGAGAGGAACGGCCAAGAGCAGATTAGCCAAAGGCCGCAGATGAACGTCTCTGTTACAAGTGTGGCAAACCGGGCCACTTTGCTAGGGAGTGTAAAAACAATTTCGACAGAGACGTCGCATATTAAGAGAGAAAGCTCGAGGCTGCCAAGAAAAGAACGGATGCGTTAGCCCTCGTCGCCCAGGAAGACTACTGGGATGCTGAAGATTCTAAAGACGAGGATGACAAGAGGAAGAATTGTTACATGGTTGATCGATTTGGGTTGGAGAACTGTGCTGTTTCCACTGCTGACAATTCAGATCATGCTGCTGAGGGGAGACATTGAAAAATCCACCAGCATGTCTGATGACTACAACCAACGATCCCGAATGCTCTACATCCGGTTCTGAGTCAAGTGAGGTATATTCCTGTTACATTCCTGCACATGTAAATAAATTATTTATAGATAATGAATGTACACTGCACGCACATATTCTTGATCTACAAGCTAGATTAAATGCTGAAACTACAAAGTGTGTACAGGCTAAACATCAAGCTCAAACTCTAAAAGAATCATCTGAATTATATCATTCAAAGTGGTTAACTAATCATAATGTTATAAAACAGATGTTAATAGAAAAAGTAGATGTTCAGGATAGGAATATATATCTTGAATCTTGCATGGACACGCTATCAAAAGAAAAACTCTCTTTAAAAGAAGAAATTTCTGTTCTTACAAAACAATTAGATGCGGTAAATATGGAAAATATAGACAGTTTAGAAAAATACAAAATGATTGAAGAAGAAAGGATAAGTTTGTACTCAAGAATAAAGACCCTTGACGATGCATTTTTAAAAAGGGGTCAAACAGAACAAACTATCCATTTAAATCAGCCCAAAGAAACTAGGTTTTACCATTCTAAACAAGGAATTGGTTTTAAAAATCCTAAATATTTGGAAAAAGCAATGTTTTACCTGTATTTTATGACATGAATTATATGGGAGCCGGTCTTAAATCTTTCTAATTTGAGTCATCAAAAGAAGTTTTAAACCAAGAAAATGAGAAACGTGTTGCTCGTAAAGATAAAGAAATTTCTTTTCAATATGAAGAACTTAATGAGAGTTATTCTTCTAGAGTACCCACTTTAGAGGAAGATCTCTTGTCAACTTATTCAGAAGCTGAATTGAAAACAGAAACCGTAAAATCAACTCCTCAACTTTATATTCCTGCAAAAGTTCTTCAACAACAAATCACTGTTTTAGAAAAGGAATTGAAGTCATCTCAAGAGAAAGCACTTGATCTTCAAGATGCTCTTCTTAAGAGCGAAGAAGAATTGGTAAATCAATCTTTTCAACAATCTGTGGAAGTTACTGTCTACAGAGAAAATTTTGAAATGGTTTCACAAAAATTGAAAGATCTTTCAAAAGAACGAATACTTTCTCATTCCATAAAAATTCCATGTGTGTCATCAAATAAAGGTAAGGCTAAAGCTGAAACGTCTTCTGTCATTTACAAAGGTGAGTGTTCAAAAGCTTTCAAAAATGAGGTTCCTAAAAAGACTCAGATCAAATCCAAGTCTTTTAAGAAACCCACTCACCACCAAAAAGAAAATCCTGTCAAGACTAAATCTTCCATGCTTACTGACTCTAATCGTTTTGTTCCTACAGATCATATAAGGAGAGTCCCAAAAACCACCATGCTGGATTTTACAAGTTTTTTTGTGAAGAAGGCTTTAATGCCAAATGAATTTGTTACTAGAGATAGGATGTCTGTAATCTCTAAAGACAATTTATGTAACAATGTGTGTGACGATGCTTGTAATGTTGTATCGAATTCTGTTGTTCCTTTAAAGTACTCTTTCAGTGATTTATTTAATCTGTGTCCAACTCGATATAGACGACAGGTTCCTGAAATGAATGCTTTCGTGCCATATCCTGTTAAACGTATTCGGAAAAAGAAAACAAAAATTAGTGCATCATCGGCCTCAAACAAAATTGAGATTTGTCCGTTGCCAAGGCCCAAAACCAAAGCAACGGTCAAAAAGGTCTCAAAAAGACAAAAACCAAAGGCAATTTCAGCGCCTAAGGTTCCTAAACCCAGTAAATCCAATCTTCAATGGATTCCAAAGGGTTGTGCATCCGGACCACACACAAATGCTAAATGGGTTCCTAAAACTGTACACGTGCCATATAAATTTGGAAATCCTAACAAAAAGGGACCCATATTGAGGTGGGTACCCAATGTTGTGTGATCTTAATGAAGATGGTTCTTGGTTACTTCTGATCAAGACCCGTTCTTTAAAGAAATGGCTTCTAGTTACCTTAGACTAGGACCCGTTCTTTTCCTTGTCGATTGTGCTTAAACCGACACGTTTGGCTTCTGTGCACACAGCCCAGGACCCCGTCTTAACTCATCATGTTTTCTGAACATCTCGGTTCAGAACACGGTTTGATTGTGAATTAAAAAATGGATGTGTTTGAATGCATATAGTTTTTCATTATATGAATTTATGTGTTTTTCAGGCTAAGTCCATTTGGTATATGGATTCGGGTTGCTCCAAGCACTTGACTAGAAGAAGAGAATTGTTGTCCAACGTCGTTGAACAGTATTGCGGAACTGTAAAATTCGGGAACAACCATCAGGCTCACATCAAAGGATACGGGGACTTAGTTCTAAATAATCTGGTCATCAAGGACGTTGACTATGTTGAGGGGTTATCACATAATCTTTTTAGCATAGGACAGCTCTGCGACAAAGGACTAGAGGTAACTTTTAGAGCTAAGAACTGCAGTGTTAAGAGTATGGATGGAAAAGAAATCCTAACAGGTTCCCGAAACTCTAACCTCTACACCATTGACGTAGCTAAGCTGATAGTGAAGGATAACATTTGCCTACTATCAAAAGCCTCTTCAAAAGACTCTTGGTTGTGGCATCGAAGATTATCCCATTTGAATTTTGATAATATCAACAAGCTGGCTGCAAAACAATTGGTTAAAGGTCTTCCTGAATTGCGCTACGAAAAGGACCATCTGTGTGGAGCTTGTGAGAAAGGAAAAAGGAAACGATCATCTCACAAACCAAAGCCCGAACCATCAACAAAAAGAGTATTGGAGTTACTTCATATGGATTTATGCGGACCGATGAGGACTCAAAGCATAAATGGGAAACGACATGTGTTGGTTATCGTTGACGACTATTCACGATATACCTGGGTCAGGTTCTTGCGTTCCAAGGATGAGACAGCTCAAGAAATCATAGATTTTATCAAGAGTGTCGAGACCCAACAGCAGCTGTCAGTGCAATCAATCAGATCAGATAACGGCACGGAGTTCAAGAACTCGGTAGTTGAGGGCTTCCTTCGATCTAAAGGTATTCAGCATCAATACTCTGCTGCTCGAACACCTCAACAAAATGGGGTCGTGGAAAGGCGTAACCGTACGCTTGTGGAAGCCGCTCGTACAATGCTCACATACTCGAAGCTACCTCCGTTCTTGTGGGCCGAAGCCGTATCAACAGCATGCTATACACAAAATCGCTCCATTATCCATAAGCGCTTTAACAAAACTCCTTACCAACTCTTTTTGAATAAAGTACCATTTATCAAGTACTTACGTGTATTTGGTTGCAGGTGCTATGTGCTGAATGACAAAGACAACCTCGGGAAATTTAACGAAAAGGCGGATGAAGCGATCTTCATTGGATACTCATCCAACTCGAAGGCGTATCGCGCATTCAATACCCAAACCAGAACAATCAATGAAAGTGTGCATGTCACATTTGATGAGTTGGCTGAACTGGCACCCGAAGTTGATCAATCAGGACCTCGCATTACTCAAATGCCTGGAGACTCTTCCAATAACCCCATTTCTTTTTCTTCTTCTGATTTGGTTAATTTGTTTGATCCTTTTTATGTTGAATTTTTCGGTCCTAACGCTAGTGTGTCTAATGTTGTCAATAATGTAGGTGATCCTTCCAGTTCAACTGCACCACAAAGTTTCTCCGCTCCATCTTCATCAACATACCCTCATCCATCTACATCATCCACCGACACATCCGCAGTTGAATCTACTCCTATAATACCCTCACATATAATACCAACAATTCTTCCTTCAGCTGAACACTCGGGAATCAAACCGGAACCAGTGGTACCATCATTTGAAACCATTGACCATGAATCTTCATCCATCCCCACATTAACCACAGAGGTTCCATCCCGAGCACCCCTTCCACACGAGATTAAATGGACCCGAAGTCACCCAACAGATCAAATCATTGGTGATGTATCAACAAGAGTCCAAACTCGTAGGGCATTTGCTAATGAATGCCTCTTCGCATCATTCCTAAGTATGATAGAGCCCGCTCGTGTGGATGAAGCCCTGACCGATCCAGATTGGATAGTTGCAATGCAAGAGGAACTCAACCACCGTTTGAACAGCTAAGAGTATGGCAGTTAGTTCCCAAACCAAAAGACCGTACAGTCATCGGAACAAAGTGGATCTTTAAGAACAAACGAGATGAGAACGACATTGTGATAAGGAATAAAGCAAGACTTGTTGCCAAAGGCTACCGACAACAAGAAGGGATAGATTATGACGAGACCTTCGCTCCAGTTGCACGGATCGAAGCAATCAGAATCTTCTTGGCGTACGCGGCACACAAAGATTTGAAAGTGTACCAAATGGACGTCAAGACTACCTTTTTAAACGGTGAACTTAACGAGGAGGTGTATGTTGAACAACCACAAGGCTTCGTTGATGCACATAAACCTGACCATGTTTATGTGCTAGATAAAGCCCTCTATGGTTTAAAACAAGCACCTCGAGCATGGTATGATAGTCTTTCAAATTTCCTTATTTCTGGTGGTTTCTATAAAGGTGTGGTGGACACAACTCTGTTCACAAAAAGGGAAGGCCCACATATAATGCTAGTACAAATATATGTCGACGACATTATATTTGGATCTACTGACAGTAATTTTTGTAAGGATTTTTCAGCCCTAATGGAGTCCAGGTTCGAGATAAGTATGATGGGGGAAATGAACTTTTTCCTCGGATTACAAGTCAAACAACTTGAGGATGGGATTTTTGTGAACCAGTCGAAATATATTCTTGACATTCTCAAGAAGTATGTATAAGTTAGACTCTTGCACGAGTATCGCAACTCTCATGGCCTCCAACTGTAAGTTAGACACCGATCCTTCTGGGAAAAGTGTCGATAATACAACTTACAGAGGGATGATAGGATCCTTACTATACTTGACTGCCAGTAGGCCGGATATAATGTTTTCAACATGTCCTTGTGCTAGATTTCAGGCCGACCCAAAAGAATCACACCTAACTGCGGTAAAACGCATTTTTCGTTATCTTAAGGGTACACCCGAACTTGGTCTATGGTATCCAAAGGGAACCGATTTCGATCTTACCGCGTTTTCAGATGCTGATTTTGCAGGTTGTAGAGTTGACAGAAAAAACACGTCGGGAGGAATACAGTTTTTAGGAGATAGACCGGTGAGTTGGTCTTCCAAAAAGCAGAATTGTGTTTCCACATCTACAGCTGAGGCTGAGTATGTAGCAGCTGCAAGCTGTTGCTCTCAAGTGCTGTGGATGAGAACACAATTACGCGATTATGGATTCTCACTCACCAATATCCCAATTTACTGTGATTCTCGAAGTGCAATTGTCATCTCTTGCAATCCCGTGCAGCACTCTCGAACAAAACACATAGATATCAGGTATCATTTTATTAAAGATCACGTAGGAAAGGGAACCATTGAGTTGTATTTTGTTGGCACGAAATATCAACTTGCGGATATATTTACTAAAGCTTTAGACGAACCTCGTTTTCAGTTTTTAGTATCCCATATCGGCATGTTGAATCCGCCTTCCAATTAAATATCAGATATTGTCTTAAATAATTCTATTTCAATCTATCAGGATTGAAATTCCTTTATTTTAGAAAATATCTGTTATTTAAATTTAAGGATTGTGTCACAACATTGAAACTCAATATTTCCTTATCTATGTATATTTTTAATAATTAATGATCCTGACAAATTGCTGTGTGAATTGTTCATCACGGAGTGGGATGCAAACAATATCCAGGTTTGTCTGTGTTTGTAAGGCTAAAAAGGGTTGTCGAGTTTAATCTGAAAAAGAAAAGGAAAGGAACAAGTATTTATTTGAGGGGGAGTATAGTTAGGATTTTAAATTTTATAATTCTGTGTTTCTCGTTAATTTTTGTAGCTAAATTTTAAATTTTAGGTTGGTCATATTTTTTTATTTAATTTTAAGTTTAATTTAATAGGTCAGAAAATCACAAAAAGATTTTAACTTTCAAATTTATCAAAAAGCCAAAAATATTTTAGTTTACTTTATTTTATTTTATTTTATTTCATTTTATCTTAATTTAAAAAGATCAAAGAAAATACCAAAAAGATTTTATTTTGAAGTCTCATAGAAAAACTCAAAAAGATTTAACAAAATTGGGCCAAAAGTTTTTTTTTTTTTTTTTTTTCTTGTTTCAATTTTTTTAGCCCAAAGTCATTTAGTTGTGTGTGTGTGTGTTGTGTAATGGGTCCGCCGGCCCACATTTCGATTTGGGCGCGGACCTTGCTCACCCGATCCGACCCGGTCGAGTTTAAATATGAGGGTCAACGGTCAATAACTTCATTCTCAAGATATTTCTTCTTCCTTCTTCTCTTTTCTCTCTACACCGTCGCGAACCCACCGCCCACAACCTCCATTACCGTAGATTCAAGCTTTTGGACCATCTCTTTCCTTCATTTTTCTTGCGTTTTTCATCTACGGCACTTCCAGGTAACCCTTTTCTATACTTATTTCAGTATTTAACTCCATGATTAGTGTGTTTGATTCTTCCTTTTCTCTTCATTTTTTCTATTCGGTTTTTCTTAGTTTTTAGTACTTAAATGTGTGTTTTTCACTTAGTAGTAGTTAGATAAATTGTTCCTTATATGTTTTTAGATTAGGATCTGTAATTTCATGCATTTTTGTCACAATCACCACTGTTCACGTTGCATGTTGCATGAACATCATTTAATGAACTGTTGCATTTCGGATCATCCGAATTCGGACCTAGCACCGAATTCGGATGAGTCCCTTAGAAAGATTCTAAAAAATTTGACAACTGTTCATCCGAATTCGGACACTGTGCATCCGAACTCGGATCACTGTGCACCCGAATTCGGATCTTCAAAATTGTTCATTATTTTTATAAGTTATCATTCTTCATCCACTGTTCATCCGAATTCGGATGATATCCGAATTCGGTTCCCATCCGAATTCTGGATAACATCCGAAATCATGTCCTTTCCAAATCATTGCATACATCAACTTCGGTCATCATCCGAATTCGGATCAACTTCATGTTCCACCCGAATTCGGAACACCATTCATTCCATTCCATGCATTTCGGACCAACACCCGAATTCGGTCCCTATTGTCACCTCATCCGAATTCGGACCCCCACATACCATTCATGCATCACCCGGATTTCGGCCAGATCCGAATTCGGTGACACTATTCATCCGAATTCGGACCATCCGAAACCCAACTCTTAGCATTTTTTTTAAAATTTTTCATTTTTCCATCTTTGCATTTTTTATATATAAATTAAAAAAAAACAAAAAATATTTTTCCTCAAAGTGCACCATTGATTAGAGTTAGGACTAGTGTTTGAGTGAAAAAGTCTGGTCTAACATCGGTCTCTTAACGATTGACTTTGGACTTTATTAGTAGAATTTAATTCTACTAATAAAGACCCGATGCTAAGCAGATCCGGCAGTTTCTATTTCACACTAAGCTAGACTTCACATCAATGCCTTATCAGCTGAGTCTTCTTATTCTAACTCTGATGCATCTTGCAGGATGATGGAACCAGCAGTTGTTCTAACCATACCCCATCCCCCCATTCCAAACAATAACGCCCAACTCCTCGAACAATCCATCCTCCCCGCCGCCGAGTTTGTCGAGTTCATTCCACATAACTGGCAACTCGACGTTTCCATCCTGTCTAAAGAACCCCAAACCCTAGCATTCGACATCCTCATTCTCCATCCCATCTATTACGCCTTATCCACCACCATAGCTGTTCCCCAGATCTATCTCCAACAATTCTGGAACAGGCTAAAATATGTGTCTGGCCCCGAACCTCATTTCACATCAACCATAGACTGTGTTCCAGTCAAACTCACTATATCCGCCATCTGCCACATTCTTCACCTACCACTCGAATTCTACCTTCCCACCCGTGAACATTTTGACCCAAACCCTTCCATTCCCGAAACCCTGTCTGAAATCCAAACTCTGGGTTACGATGGCCCTCTTTCCAAACCCTCAGACTTTCGCACAAAAAATCTTCAATCCCACTGGCGAATCCTGTTTGATGTGCTCAACAAATGCTTCACCGTCAAACATTCCGGACACGACTCTGCGTCGGCTCACGTACTAGCCATGTTCACAGGCTTTGCCTTTGACCGACATGTGGACTATGCTGCTTTTCTATTCGAGGAATTACGAAGAGTCCATGTAGAGAGGAGCACAAAGAAAGGAAGAAAATATATTCCTCTACAACGATTTCTGCAACTAATAATACAGTATGCAATGGACCATGACGATGATATCCATGAACGTCTGGAAGCAGACGTGTACCCCACCGTGGCGATTCAAATGTTAACTCTGCCGAAGGGGGCCCTGACAGTGCCGATAATGAAAATACCTCTATCTCTGTTAATGAGGTCCAGGGGAATGGAGCAGGTTAGGGCTTATATTCAGGAGTGTTATCCGGATGAGTCTCAGTCGGAACCGTCTGAGACTAACCAATCCGCAGGTGAGGCAAGCATGAGTGAGCATGAGGGAGTTCGGGTGGATGTGCAGCAACCTCAACAATCTCTGGGTTTAGGTGAGGGGGAGCCTGTGTTGTTAAGGGAGGAAGCAGGAGGTGAGGCGGCAGAGACGGCGGATTCAGAAAGAACCGTCTCTATCGTGAGAGCGAGGGAGGTACAATCTGAGGGTGAACTAAGCCCGATAAGCCGGACTCCTCACTATAAGACCGTCCGTCCAACGGTCGAACTAACCACCACCACCCACTTGGTTTCCCCTAAACGGGAAACCACTTCATTTCACGGGGTTACAACACATACTCCATCGCCCTCTCATTCGGAGAGTGGCGGTGTTGAAAGAGGTCACACTCCTCCCAAGGTGACCGCACTTCATTCCTTCACGATTCCATCCCCCCAAACACAGACACCGCACGATGCCTCCGTGGCATCCCCAAGAGCTGCCTTCGTGGCAGCTCCTCAAACTTCCGGATCTGCGCATCCTATTCAGGAGCCAGAGATGACGGAAGGAAGACCGGAAGTGGCTCCATCTACGCCATCCACTTCCGGCCATCTCCCAATCAATTTGGAGATGTTAACGGCAGCTTTACGTGCTGCCGGCGTGATTACCCGGGCTGACTTGGACGCCCAAAGGGAAGCCGCCGAGGAACGTCACACCGCCCTACGTTCACTAATCAAGGGTAAGGGTGTCACTTCTGAAGCTGGCCCCCCACCAGGTTCCCATTCAGTTCAACATCAGATTTCCGAGCTGTCGGACAAGATAGATGCGCTTTCACGTCTAATTCTGCAAGTCCAGGAACAACTCAATTCAAGAATGGATCGCCTTGAGTCGGCAGTAATAGAACTCCAGTGCCGCCCTCAGGCAGAGGCCCCAAAACGAAAGCATGACGATCAGGACGACCCTGATCGTCATGAGGGGGAGAAAAGGCGTAAGGTTCAACATGAGGATTCCGTAATGCTTATAGGGGGAGCAGAGACCGCTGAGGGGTCAGAATTTCAGGGGTCAGGGGAACAGAGGCAGGAGGCTTAGGAATACCTCTTAATAGAAGACGAGCCCATGGTCGAGGGTCCAGCTCCACTGGATCCGATGACAGCTATGGTAGAATTTGAGGAAGCTCACAAGAAAGTTGAATTCATCTTGGTTTCTGATTCAGATTCCGATATCGACGACAACGAACCCTTATTGATTCCTAAGCCTGAACCTGTATCTCCAACGAAAAAATCTTCATCATCTTCCTTTGACTTCCTGAACTCACCTCCACCAGCCCATCAAGAAGAAATACTTTCATCCATCCAAGCTCCCCAGTCACTAAAAGAATCCCATATAGTCCTTAGCCCTCCAAGATCCCCAAGCCCTCCTCCAGTCCAACAAACCGAACATCCAGGGCCTTCCCAAACCAAAAGGGTCGATTGCTTCGATGAAACTCCAGAAGGCCCTGGTATATTCAGAAAAGATGACATCTTCTGGGTGGACCATTATACAAAAGGAAAGGTTCAAACACTGCCTCAGGAAGAATAGGACAAAATGCGACAAGAACGGCGGGAGACTATCATAAAGCTTCTTGAAGCCAAAAAGGACGAAATCGAAGAACCCCCCGTTCAAGGCCTTAAAGAATTCCTGCAGAAGTTTCCCCCGGAGCAGTTTCAGAACCCGTACCTAGAAGAAAGATTCAAGATGGTATTCAGAAAGAAGCCTGGATCCTTCAGCAGACGCCTACTTATGGAACTTACAAATGTCTCCAAAGCTGAACAGGCCGAATACTATCAACTGATGCTCCGGGAAAGAAGGTCAAAGGTCTCGAAATCGAAGATAAAGAAACTTCGAACAATAACCATGTGCAAAAGAGCCAAAGTCTACTATCCCTCCTACCAAGTAGAAAGAGAAGATGACACGGGAGATGACATCTTTGAGAATGACCTAGACTTCATAAGTGCGGATGACGTTGAGTTCCTTCACAACAGCTTGAAAAATCGCATCAGGAAACATCTAACCCACATGACCGCTATAGGTGCCCTAGTGCGAAGCATGAACCTCCGCTCGATCATTATGTGCCTAAGAGACTTCCAGATGGCTATCGAGAGCGCGATGGTTAAGGTGGGCCTACGAGCACCGGAACAGGACAGTTTTCTTCTAGCCCACTACCCGGCTTACAGAGTTGTACTTTCTGGAGATCCGGGTGTCATTTTTGTCAACTACAAGGGCTATAAAAGGTACATGCGCTTTGAGGATCTTCCTTGTTACTCCGATGGTACACTTCGATTGGTTCGAGCTGCTCTTACACAGAAAGTACAATATTATGACGCTCAACCAGATCCTGAACAAAGATGCTCACCAAAGGAGATACAGGATACCCTCAGCGGCATAGACTTCCTGAACGAACGGCTTCATACGAGACAAGTGACTAGACGCTTCGACGTCATCCTTGGACTCCGATAATCAACGGACCATGCCAGAGTTCCAGGACCTCCTAAATGATCGAAAAAGGGGAGATTGTTAGACATTTTATTTCGATCATAGGGAGTTGTTTTGCAATAATTATTATCTTAGTATTTAGTCTTGTATTTATTTCCTTGTAGTTTATTTATTTGTAATAGTCAAGGGGCCAAATTTGCCAATATGTAATACTTAATTAAAGGAGCCTAGAAATAGGCTCCTAGGGTTTTGAAATGAAATACACGGTTGACATTTGAGAAAAAGAGCAGCCGCCATTTTGTCTTCTCTCCCAACATTCTCTTTGTCTTTCTTCATCATTACACAATTATTGAGCATTGATTCTTCTTGTGTTTGATAAGAGATACATTAAAGGTGCTGAAAATATACGGGAATAAATATTACAACTTTAAATCATAACAAAACAAAGCAAACAAGCTAACGTACGGAAAAATTGCATGATACATATAAATAAAAAGACCAACAAAATGATCTTAGTTTAAAATACTAAATATTTTACCATTTGATCAATTTTAGTTTTTTTGGCAAACTAAATAATTATAGCAGTTATATAATTTAAATTTCTTTAACGTCAAACAATCTAAATATTAAATAAAATTTTCTTCCATATAAATGTTGGTCATCGTAAATATGCAGCAAAATAATACATGCATATATGTGTTAGAACATATATTATATTTATATTCACATACGCTGATAGTTCATTTTACACACCCATTTAATAAAACGATGAATATATGATAACACATAAACAAACAATATTGGACTCTTATACACACATTTATCAATTTACGAATATACATAATTACCTTAAATAATAAAAAAATGGATCCAAAACAAAGCAAACAGGTTGACGTATGAAAAAATTGCATGATACATTTAAATTAAAAGGCAAACAAAATAATCTTAAGTTTAAATTACAAAACTTTATACCATTTGATCAATTTTAGTTTTTTTGGCACACTAAATAATCTGACAACATACAAAGTACACGTGCCAACAAAGAAACAAAAATTAACACAAAATATACAATAAAAATGATATCTGCCTTTCAAATCTGTAGTAGGTGGTTAAAAGTCCACAAAAGTAGGAATAATGGAGGCAACCCATGAAATCAGTTACTTTCCAAAAAATCTATATATACATTATCGTCATTTATTATTATTCAGTAATAGCAACATCAGGAAGTCTGAGGTAGCAAACAATGTCAACAAGATATAAGGTATGCAATTTCAGTTTTTATTTTTAGCATAATTTTTTGTGTTTAACTTTTTTTCATTTGAATATTCTAGCAATGTGTCATGACATTGGACTTTATTAGCGATTTGGAGGTAACTATTTTACACTTTAATATGATATTTAAGATATAATTCAATAGCACAACTAATATTGTTATTGTCAATGTCAATGTTTTAGCATCCAAACTTAATAGTAGATTGGGTTGATGTTAACATAATAATGTACATCAATCAACTAGAGCAAAAACTCGAATTCTGGGTATTTATTTACTTACTATCTTTGTTATTATGCCTCTTTACATTTTACATGACTCATAGTTACTAAATTTCTTTAATACATAGAACAATTTATATATGCAGCAACAAAAACGAATAGCCAACCTACAACAATGGAAATGAGATGAAGTTATTGAAATTAAATCGTACGAAGAAGAGGTTGCAGAGGAAGCGTATGAAGTTTTATGTTCAACAGATTGTAAATGAGGTAATTTTTTTTCTTTCGGTCTATCAGAATATCTATTTGTTATAACACAATATTCAATGTTCATAAAAAACAGATTGTAGCAAAGGATATCATCCAGAAACAAATAACCAACTTTGTCAATACGGAGTGGAGCACTATGATTGAATTGTGTTCGATGATCAATGAAAATGAGAATTCGTTTGCAGAAATTACAGAACCACCAGCAATGGGGCAAGGAAGACAAACCGATTAATGACGACATTTTTAGAACTTTTTATCATCTTTGATTCTAAGTGTTTTCGCAATGTTTTGTTATTTATATTTTCAACTTTGGTGTAAGAATTAGTACTTATAACAATCGTTTCTGTTCAGTTAAGCAACTTCACATACCTAGACAGCATTTTTCAATCAAATGCGGAATAATTATAATCATACTATACTTGAAAGCATTTACATTAATATTAATAATTAATGATTAACAAATAACATGTTATGTAAATGATTAAGGAATATCTACAAATAAAATTTACGAGTATTTACAAAGCTCAAAATGTCAAAATAATAACGTATCTACAAAAACTAACAAATATTCATTTCCAAAAAAAGTATAATTAGTAGTATTTAATGTTAATTATAAAAAAACCAAAACAATTTTTTAAATATAAAAATAAATCCATCATCCATTTCATAGTTATAATTCAAGTAAGTAAATTCTGAAACATATCATAATATTAGCAATTATATTATTAATGTAAGGTCACCTACCTACGGATCTGATCTTGACGCGACACCTTCCAACGAGTGCGAAATTTAACGGATCGATCACACACAGAAACCCGGAGACGAACTCAATGATAGACGATACGACAAACGGCCCGACACGTGTATTTCTCCGAAACGACTCTCTGAAATCTCACAAGTTCGTACGTGCACTATACGAGCTCTGAATGCTAATTTCTGCAAAAGTCCTTTAATCAAACGAATTAACTCTTAATTATAGAGATTAAGTTTGAACTTAGCTTATACAAGTTCATTTAGGCCCAAACCCACGAACTTGTCCACTACTTATTTGAACTTAGCTTCACTAAGTTCAAACCCTAGCCTTGAACTTATTCTTGAACTTATCTTTGAACTTATTCTTGAACTTATTTTTAAACTTATGTTTGAACTTATGTTTGAACTTATCTTTGAAATTATATTTGAAATTATCTTTGAACTTAAGTAAACATCAAACACAAACAAGATCAAACATATATAACTTGTATTTGCAAAGCCTAATCTATTACAAAAGACTATCTATACTTAGACTGCTATCGTCACACCGGGTGCACTAACAGACTCCCCATTGACGATAGCTTCTAATTAGATATTCAACTAATCTATAGAAGTAGGCTGATTCAAAATACTTCCTGCATACAATCCTTGTTCTACACAAATCTTTACGACTTTCTGATATTTCTTCCCTTCTGATCTCCAACCTTCATGAAAATATATTGGTTGCTCATGAAGTTTCAGCAAGTCACCCTGAGAAAGGTTTACAAGGTGCAGAGGGTCATACACTTTCAAAATAACTCTTTCATCTTGATCTTCTATAACTGCCTCGACTGTTTCATTATCAACGAACCACCACTTCATATTCGTGAGAACATCCTGTGGGATTGACTTTAATAGAACCCTCTTTAGGCATCGAACCGGTTTGTAAAACATCTTCATCCAAGGCTTTCCGGTCAATGGATCTATTCTTGACTCATCCATGACTCTCTTTCCTTTCCTTGGCTTAATTCTATCAAACCTTCCAGACCGACCATCTTTTCTGATAATTCTAACTATCACTTCTGCATACTGGTCGTCTCCTAGGTTGATCAAATTCTTCCATGCCAGTTCCTTCACTTCACATTTAGGCAGTGTATTGAAGACTTTAAGTTTTTTTTTTTCCAGATACTGGAGCCCATCTCTTCTTTTAAGCACAAAATGTTGCAATTCTCTGTCGAAAAACCAACTAAGAATGCCTCCAGATAGTTTTCCTGGGCTTGGCAATCTCATTTTCTCTTTCACAGCTAACTCAGTCTTCTTCTCCTCTTTCTTGAACCAAAGTTGTCTCTTTTCTTCATTGGTTAGCTCCTTATCTGTTTCTTGAGTTGCATCATCATCCGATTCATCATTTATCATCGACTTCAGAATGTCTAGATCTATCAGATTCTGGTCCGTATTTACGTATTGCTCTGTGACTGTTTGACCCTGGATGACGATCTCATCAACTTCGTCTTCTTCATCTACTAACAATTCATCATCTGGGCTCCAATCCGGAACATTTTCCAGGACAAACTCTCCTTCTTCGAGTTCTTCCAGATCATCTTCAAAATCAAAATTCATCTCATCATCATCATCAATATCGGTCAAGGATCGAATCATTTCTTGTTCGACTAATTCTAATGCTTCGGGAGACTTGCCTTTATCCTGATCTCCTCCTGAACTAGATGTTCCAGGCTCCCCCTGAATCTCAGCTTGCTGAGAAGTCTCACGTGGAAGATCTGCTAGCTCACTGTCCCGTTTCATCTCTGGGTCACCTTCTTCATCGTCATCTCTTCTCTTAACTCCCCTTAGCTTATCTCCTCTGCAACTGCTCTCCCCCTAAGCTTATAGATCTTTTATTATTTGCTCAACCAGGGTCTGCAAAGTCAGAATTTGAGACTGCTGAGCTGACATCGCTTCTTGTTGAGCAGCCACTTTTGTTTGCAATTGAGCATGTTCCTGTTCCTGTCTTGAGTTATGCTGCTGAAACTCGTTTACAGCTTGCGATAGCTGAAATATTTGGACTGTCTGGAAGTCTACTTTGCTTTTCAACTCTGTGAATCGCTGGTTATCAGAAAATGTAGTGGAAGTGGATGGAGTCGAAGTGGATATGGATGGAACGGTGGTAGAGGCAGATGGAACGGCAGTTGAAGTAGACGGAGCTCCCTGACCTATGCGTTGTCGCTTTGCTCTTTGTTGAGTAGCAATCGCTGCTTCCTCTTCCAAAATAAAATCTGCATCTCCTTCATCTTCATCACGGAGTGTCGGACGTGTCATCTTTCTTCGGCTCACAACAACTCTAGAGCCATATCTTTCAAAAGAAATAGCTGGATTACCAGTTTCCGTTTCCTCCTCTTCTGAACTAGATTCGGAGTCAACTTCAGACGTTGTTTCGACTTGACCTTCCGCTTCTTCTCGACTCGATGTGCCTTCAGTTTCGGTGACTGGAGGCTGATATTCATCAATTTCTCTAAATATGTCATCCATGTCGGTTGGGGGTTCCAAAATCTCTTGAACAAGCTGTTCTGCTATGTTCTCTTGTGCTGCGACTCCTTGCTCAAATATTTCTAGCAAGGTCTGTTCCCTCTGATCGGGCTGTGGTGCCGATGTTGATGGCCCAGCTGCCTCTGCAGTAGATCTTGAACTTGGAATATATCTAGCAACCGAAGCTCGCCTAGTCGGTGCTTGTTTTGGTGGAGGTTGTTGTTGGTGAGGTTGTTGTTGAGGTGCATCACCTATCCAGTCATCCCCTTCGGTAGCAACGAAATTGGATTTATAACAGTGCCAAAGAGTGGAGCCACCTGTGGTCTTACTTGCTCAACCCTTCGCGCTTTGTGAGACTGGCAGTTGGCAAATATTCTCTTATCTATGATTGCCACTCCAGTTTGTTCTGGCAAGGTTGGTAGGTCTGGCAGGAAATGGCGGACGATCATCATGATGAAGCGCGGATACATAAGAAATCTTTCTCTGATTTGATGTACAAACTCCCTAAAGAACATCTCTGAAAAACTGAATTGTTTGTGGTAGATGAGTGAGATCATTGCTGACTGCAGCTTGGACACCATTGTGTCGAAACCCGCCTTCTTAGGAGCAAAACACACCATGATCACATGGACTAGATATCTCCACTGGCCAATGAGGCCGCTTTTAACGTACGATGCTTTAGTTATGTCTTGAGCATAACCATTTTGAGAAAGGCCGCTTGCCTTATTGGAGCTGGAAAATCTATTGGTCCAGCTTCTTGCTCGATCGTTCCTAGCTACAGAATTGCTCGGAGATGATCAACAGAAAAAGCAATTGGACGACCACCTACTCGCGTGCGCAGAACCGTAGGTGTAACGGTGCAATCGACTTGCAGATGTTGCCAAAATTGTCGAACGTATGGAAGGATTATTGGCTGATTGTGTGTCAGAGCGTATGCTACTCTTGATTGGGACAAGAATTAAATCATTTGCCTGTACGGCTGAGCCTTCGAAAGTTGAAGGTCCACAGCCATCACCATGTTACGCTTATTGAGAAAAGCTCGATCACCCATATCTGCACACAATTTATATACACAAACGATTAGAAATTGATATTGAAAAATTTAAGTTATTCGAACTTGTATTAATTCGAACTTAATTAAGTTCGAATTTAACACCTTCGAACTTACTTAAGTTCGAGAAACCTATTCGAACATGTCTGACTTCGAACTTATAAATATTTTAACAAGTTCGAAGTCCTGACAAGTTCGAACCATAAGAACAAGTTCAAAGTCGGTCATTTTCAACTTCAAAACCATGATTTTAACCCTATTTGACTTAATTAATAGTAGAATCTAGTCCTAATAGGTTCAAATCTAGTTTATGAATCATTAATTTTAAGTTTTTGCTTTTAAAACATGTGATTTAAAGCACCTAGTTCTAAATGACACAAAAACTCAACATTTGTCGATTTTAACCACTAAAAAGTCCTAATCATACACTTACTTAGTTATTATTGGTTCAATACACCTAAATGTGTAGATAGATTCGAGAAACAGTGGAAAAACTTCGAGAAACAGGAAGCAAATTCGAATTTCGATAAGTTTGTGGGTAAGTTCGAGATCGCAGAAGGTAAGTTCAAGAGGCTAAGTTCGAGGGTAAGTGCATTGAATGAAGCATTGTTGACCCATTTATATCCAATTACCTTCGAACTTAGGTTAAGTTCGAACTTACAGCAAATTAGAATATAACTTCGAACTTGGCTGTTGTTCGAACTTAATTGAAAATTTTGAAATTCTTGAATAAAATTCAACTTTTCAACTTTTTCACTTAACGGAAGTTTTTCAACTTTGCAAAACATTCACACTAAGCAACAGATTATCACGCAATTTTTTCTCTCCAACTAAAAATGCATCCTACTAACTTTGACCTTCATTTATTTAAAGTTAAAATAAAATAAATTAAAAATTAAATTAAACTGAATTACACTAACTCAAAAATACTTTAAAGATAAACATATACCAACAGAATATTTTTGCGAGATAGTCAGAGAAGGTTCAATCAGATAGTGGTGTCAAACGCACTTTCAGTATTTCACTTTCACACTTAGGAATTTTTATTCATTTGATTGTTTGTCGTGATATACATTCCAATTCGATTGTCAGTATGTTTTTCCCTTTAAACATTCAACACTCTAGAAATTCCTTTGGCCTTTTTATTTATCAAGAAACTACCTTACGTGTCCCATACTTAGACATACTTCTATGATCAAGGCAGGCACACAATGATTATGACTTTTTGGTATTGCAAATTTTCTTTAAAAGGCAAATGTCGGACACAGTTATGTATTTACATACAACAAAGTGTCTTAGTTTGTCTTAGAGTTCCTCTTATGTTAGCAAGACAGCGGTGACAGGTCTGTACTCACGTACAACAAAGCGACTTATTTTGCTAGTTTAAGTCAAAACAGCGGTGACAGGTCTGTACTCACATACAACAAAGCGACTTGTTTTGACTTCCCTTTTCTTTACAAAACCTTTTTTTTCTTTGTTTAAGATGTATTTTGATGTTGCTATACATCCCCCAGACAAATTTGCATATCTAATTCATAATCATTGTCTGTATGTCTCTAACATAGAAATGAATACCTTTTGGTCATACATCTAAGTTAGTTACACATATGACATTTTCTTGATTATTTAATTAGATGTTAGGATTTCGTTCATGTATTATTCCTACCAACATATCAGACAAGAATGTGTATATCACTTTGATTTTAAGATACATTATGTGTGAAAGCTTAACACTTAGAGTTTGTTAGACTGTGCTAATTTTTGTCACTTTGAACCTATGATTCTAAGACTTAACTCAATTTTTTGATATTCTCTTTTTCTTTTTCTTTTTTTTTTTTTTGAGATTTTCATGATTTTTTCTCTTTTTTCTTTTGTTTTCCATTTATAAGAAAAATAAGATGATAAACTAAACTATTAACTTACTATAAAAGGAAACTCTACTAAGGTCAAGTTACTCTGGATTACGCATGCCATTTAGTTGAACTAACAATTCAAAGCTTGACTTATCAAATGCTTTTGTGAATAAATCTGCATTATTGTGTTCCGTTGCAACTTTTACTAGTTTTATCAAGGTCTTTTCAGCACAATCACGTATAAAATGATGTCTTATGTCTATGTGCTTTGTCTTACTGTGTTTAACTGGATTATTTGTTATAGCAATTGTTGATTGATTGTCTATCCTAATGGGAGTATGAGTATAAGTCAAACCGTAATCCCACAATTGTTGTTGGATCCACAGAACCTGTGAACAACAACTACCAGCAGCTACATACTCGGCTTCGCACGTTGATACGGCTACCGAAGTTTGTTTATTGCATTGCCAGGATACGAGCCTCCCTCCAAGGAACTGACAACCTCCAGTTGTTGATTTCCGGTTCAAGCTACATCCACTATAGTCAGAGTCCGTGTACGCCTCCAATTCCAGATCTCCATCAGCATGATACCAAAGTCCCAGCTTCGGTTTCGACTTTAGATATCTCAGAATTTGCTTCACGGCTTTCATATGCATCTCCTTTGGATTTGCTTGAAACCTAGCACAAATATACACAGCAAACATTATGTCAGGTTTAAAAGCAGTCAAATACATAAGTGACCCGATCATGTCCCAATATAAAGTCGGATCCACATCAGTATCACTATCTGTACCCGGTCTGAGATTGTGATTCACTTGAATCGGAGTACTAAAGTGTGCGGTCAGCTTTGTTCCTTCCATCCCGAAGCGCTCCAAAATGTCGCAGACATACTTCGTCTGATGGATAAACATTCCTTCTTTCCTTTGTTCAACTTGCAAGCCAAGAAAGAAGTTCAGCTCTCCCATAACACTCATCTCAAACTTCGACTTCATAACCTTTTCAAAGTCTTTGCACATCTACTCGTTTGACGAACCGAAAATGATTTCGTCCACGTACACTTGTACTAAGATAAAATCTTCGCCATTCCTTTTCACGAATAGTGTACTATCAATTCTCCTTCTCTCAAACCCATTGTCTAAAAGATGAGTAGACAGTATCTCATACCAAGCCCTAGGTGCCTGATGCAATCCATACAGAGCCTTATCAAGTCGATATACTCTGTTAGGATACTTTGGATCAGTGAATCCTTGCGGTTGTTCGACATTACACCAATTCCTTCACCTTGCCGTACAAGAGTGCACTCTTGACGTTGAGTTGATATACCTTAAACCCTTTACAGGACGCGAAAGCCAGAAACAAATAAATCGCCTCAAGCCTCGCTACTGGTGTTAACACTTCGTTATAATCTATTCCTTATTCCTGGTTGAACCCTTTTACGACGAGTCTTGCCTTGTTGCGAGTAACTATACCCCGATCATCCCTTTTGCACTTAAAGACCCATTTGGTCCCTATAGAAACTTCTCCTCGAGGTAACGACACTAATTCTCATACTTCAAGCTTTTTGAACTGAGACAGTTCTTCTTACATGGCTTCAACCCAAGAATTGTCTTTCAGTGCCATTTGCACGTTTTTCGGCTCTACTTGTGAGATAAAACACGAGTATAAACACGTGTGAAATGCCTCGGAGTCGTTGATCATTGATAACAATACCGTGTTATTATTCACACTACTCCTAGTTCTCACACCGGTATTTGGATTTCTTATGATACTCTCAATTGGATGATCCTTGTTTATCCTCGATGTCTCAATCTCATCGACCTGAAGATTATCTCCTAAGTTTGATCCTATTTCACCTAACGGGGGTATGACTTCAGACGGTATATTCTCTTCCTCATGATCATTGTCCTCGGAGTTAGAATTATTCATCTGATTCTCATTTGTAGGTAATTCAGGTTCATTCTCTGTTGGAGATCCATCTTCTGTCGATGTAGGCTCAGATGTTGATGGAATGCTTGATTTTGGAAAACCTCGGTACTCGTCATTAAGGTTTAATGATGAAAAGTCATTTTCCACTGTACCTGCATTTCCACTAGATGATATGTTAAATGATTTAAACAAAGAGTCATAATCAAATAACCATTCAGGACCAGTTTGGGGTTCATGTGAATAACTTGTTACGTCAATGTTAAACACAATCTCAACCATACCATTTGTTTTGTTAAAAATCCTTTTGTTTGATGAATTAGGAACATAACCTAGGAAGTATCCTTTGTCAGCCTTTTCACCAAACTTAGGTTGATGTTTTGTTTTCTGTAAAGTACACGGTACCCCAAACGGTTCAAAGCCAGTTAAATATGGTGATCTTTTATTCAGAACTTCATAACAGGTTTTGTTTAGTGATTTGACAGTAAGGACTCAGTTTAAAACATGACACGCGGTATTCACTGCCTCCCCCCAAAACATGGTAGGATGCTTTGAAACTGAGAGCATGGTCCTTGCTGCCTCAATCAATGTCCTGTTCTTACGTTCTGCCACCCATTTTGTTGTGGCTCATAAGGTGCACTAAATTGATGCACTTTGCCTTTAGATAGACAATATACACCAATTACTGCATTCTAAATTCAGTTCCGTTATCACTCCTGATACGTTTTACCCTTGTCCCGTATGAGTTCTCGACTTGGTCTAAGAACCCAATCAGCTTTCCAGCTGTTTCAGAGACTGAATCGGTTTTATGGCACAGACGCATGACACACTTGCACCTGAGAAAGATGAATTACATTACTAAAAATGGATTGGTGCAAGGTGTTCCAATGAAGAGTTTTCAGTTTGAAGACAAGTGTCTGCCGTGCAAGAAAGGAAAACAACACAAGAAGACGCACAAGTCCAAGACTCAGAACTCTATAGCTGCCACGTTCGATTTGTTGCATATGGACCTGTTCGGACCAATCAACAAAAGGAGTATAGGTGGTAGTTGGTATTGTTTGGTTATTACTGATGATTACTCACGTTTTTCTTAGGTTTTCTTTTTAGGTACAAAGGACGAGACAGCTGCCAAGCTTATCGGGTTCTTAGACCAAGTGGAAAACTCTTACGGAACGAGGGTTAAACGAATCAGGAGTGATAACGGAACAAAATTCAAAAACACGGTTTGGTGTATATTGCCTATCAAAGGGCATAGTGCATCAATTTAGTGCACCTTATGAGCCACAACAAAATGGGGTGGCCGAACGGAAAAACAGGACTTTGATTGAGGCAGCAAGGACCATGCTCTCGGATTCAAAGCTTCCTACCGTGTTTTGGGGGGAGGCAGTGAATACCGCGTGTCATGTTTTAAACAGGTTCCTTACTGTCAAATCATTGAACAAAACATGTTATGAAGTTTTGAATAAAAGGCCACCAAATTTAACTGGCTTCAAACCATTTGGGGTACCATGTACGTTAATGAAAACAAAACATCAACCAAAGTTTGGTGAAAAGGCTGACGAAGAATATTTCCAAGGTTATGTGCCGAACTCACCAAACATTTGGGTTTTTAACAAATCAAATGGTACAGTAGAGATTGTGTATAACATTGATGTCACAAGTTATACACATGAACCCCAAACTGGTCCGGAATGGATTTTTGATTATGACAAATTGTTTGAATCATTTAACATTCCTTTGGATGGAAATGCAGGTACAATCGAACATGACTTGTCGTCTTTAAATCTGAATGACGATGGTCAAAGTTTTCCGAGTACCACCTTTCCATCAACTTCCGAGCCTACAACAACTGAAGATAAATCTCAAGCAGAAAATGATTCTGAAATTCCTACAAACGAAAATCAGACAACAAGTTCTAACTCTGAAGATAGTGTCCATGAGGAGGAAAATGTAGAGTCTGAAGTCGTTCCCCCGTTAGGAGAGATAAGATCAAATTTGGGAGATAATCTTAGAGTTGACGAGATAGAAACATCTAGGATTAATAAGAATCATCCGATTGAGAGTATCATAGGAAATCCTAATGTTGGTGTGAGGACTAGGAGTAGTTTGAATAACAACACAATGTTGTTGTCGATGATCAATGACTCCGAAGCCTTTCATACTTGCCTCTACTCATGTTTCATTTCGCAAGTAGAGCCGAAGAATGCGCAAATGGCACTGAAAGATAACTCATGGGTTGAAGCGATGCAGGAAGAACTGTCACAGTTTAGGAAACTTGAAGTGTGGGAGTTAGTTCCGTTACCTCGAGGAGAAGTTGCAATAGGAACCAAGTGGGTTTTCAAGTGCAAGAGAGATGATCGGGGTATAGTCACTCGCAACAAAGCAAGGCTTGTGATAAAGGGTTTCAACCAAGAGGAAGGAATCGATTACAATGAAGTGTTCGCGCCAGTGGCAAGGCTTGAAGCAATCCGTTTGTTTCTAGCTTTTGCTTCCTTCAAAGGTTTTAAGGTTTATCAACTCGACGTAAAGAGTGCTTTTCTTTATAAGAAAGTGAAGGAACTGGTGTATGTGGAACAGCCGCCCGGGTTTACAGATCCGAAATATCCAGACAGAGTGTATCGGTTAGATAAGGCTTTGTATGGATTACATCAAGCACCAAGGGCGTGGTACGAGACACTATCTAATCTTCTTTTAGACAACGAATTTGAAAGAGGGAGAATAGATAGTACTCTGTTTGTGAAAAGAAAAGGTGAACATTTCATCTTGGTACAAGTGTACGTCGATGATATCATTTTCGGGTCATCAGACGAGCAGATGTGCACAAACTTTGAAAAGGTGATGAAGTCTAAGTTTGAGATGAGTGCGATGGGTGAGTTAAACTTCTTTCTGGGTTTGCAAGTCGAACAGAGGAAGGAGGGCATGTTTATTCATCAGACGAAGTATGTCTACGACATTTTAGAGCGCTTCGGGATGGAAGGAACCAAGCTTACAGCTCACTTCAGCACGCCGATTCAAGTGAATCATAATCTCAGACCGGGTACAGAAAGTGATACCGATGTGGATCCGACATTATATCGGGCCATGATTGGATCACTCATGTATTTAACTGCTTCTAGACCTGACATAATGTTTGTTGTGCGTATTTGTGCTAGGTTTCAAGCTAATCCAAAAGAGATGCACATGAAAGCTCTGAAGCGGATTCTGAGATACCTCAAGTCGAAACCGAAGCTGGGACTTTGGTATCACGCGGAGGGTGATCTGTGTAGGTCCCGAGAGGTTCCCAAAGTATATAGTTATAAGCTGTAGAGGGGGGGGGTGAATACAGCAATTTAAAAACTACACACTCTTTTCTCAATGTTTGTATGTATTATCAACAATTTGTTAATTACAAACAAGCTTGAATGCGGAATAGTTCAAGCTGAGATGACAGATACAACAGTATGTTCACTAGTCTAAGACAAACTCAAACTAGAATACAATGAATACACTCACTAAGAAGCACTCACTGTGTTTACAAGACTTAAGGGAACAGCTTATGTAAAACAGCTTAGACACACAGATGCTGGTTTACACAGAAGACTTGCATGCATGAAAATCACACTTGCACGTTCACTCTTGGTTTAAGCACTTAGCTTTCTTCACACATCTTTCTGACCTTAGAAGCTTCCTTTTATACTCACTTAGAGGATCTAAGAGAAACATCTTCATTGGACGGAATGAAAAAGGAGAAGTCTTGTTGAAAAGACAACATAACCTTTTCTGCACTTTTCTGAAAAGCAGACTTGTCTTCACATGTGCAGAACTTTTGTCTTTTCACTTTGTCTACTGTTGCATTTCCTTTAACTAAATAAGGAATGTCAACTTTGCGTCTTTCTTCCTTGTAAAGGCCTATTTTGATATAAGAAAAAGGTCTGTCACCCTTTTTCAAATAACCTTTTGTCTTCATGTTACAGAACAGCTTGGGCAGGCTGAGCAGTTCTGTTTTCCACTTTGTCTTCGACTTTGTAAACTGATCTTGTAGTCAAAAAACAATACATGATGACTTGGAAACATATTCCATAAAGTGTTTAGCCTGTTCACAAAGAACAGGTTCTGTTCACAAAGAACAAAACACTTTAAAAGTGCCCAAGCTGCTCACCAGTGTAGAGCAGCGTAGACAGTTTATGTCCAGCCTGTTCAACAGACAGAGCAGCTTGGACAAACTGTCTTAGTTGCAACACATGCAACACATAGAACAGCTTATGACTAATATTGCAAATCATTTTCAGGCTTCAATAAGGCATATAACAGGCCTTAAATTCAACCTTCAAATGCATCAACAGGTTTGACTATCAATCTCCCCCTCAGATGTAGAACAGGTTTGACTGAGGCCTTTTTGTGCCTAACAATCTCCCCCTATTTGCAATAACCAGTCTAAGCTGGTTTTATCAAAAATCATTGTATATTTTTACAGTACATTTTGC
>JAANYP010006574.1:0-30361 GCA_020465985.1 Centrapalus pauciflorus | reverse complement strand
ATGTCTTCAGCGCAAATCTACAATGTTCATTCCTTTTATTCCTGCACAGTTCGTCAAAAAGATCTTCAATATCGACCAAGTGCATGCTGAACATGTCAACTTCTGTGAATACATATGTGTTTCCATCAGACCTGGTTACAGTAAACTTCGGATAAAAAATCTTAACAAATCTTTCCTTTTCAATCATCACCAGATCCACTATCCTGAAGTCGCTCTTCACCTTCTCAACCTCTTGTGTCTTATTTCTTAAGAAACTGGCATAGTTGACCAGATTGGGCATATTCGGCTCTAAGACTCGGAATAACTTGAGAAATGAGCATGGAGCTTGCTTTTTACAAAAAATCTTTTTCTCTAGAATGTCTTCAATGTACGACATCTTGTTTCTTTTCCTTATAAACTCAGCAGACCTATTTTCTGGCAGTTCAAGCATTTTCACTTTTTTCTTACTTATTTCATCCTTATTCAACAGAGTCAACATATCTTGAATCTCCCTCTGTACCACTTGTTGTGCTTGAAATCTCAATCGGTGTTGCTTCTTTGATTCATCAGCAAGTACAAATTCATTAAAGAATCTATCCATCACTTCCACTTCATTCAAAACAACTGTATCTTGAGCCATACTGCTCTCAACAGGAAAGTCTTCAAACTCTTTTTTAACTTGTACAACTACCTCAGGCTTTTCAACCGTTGGAGTTGATTCAACATCTTTTATTATTTCTTCAACTAACACCTCTTCTTCCTCAATTCTTTCCGCTCTAAAATCAACATCAATTAAAGCGATTGCGTCGTCATCTTCAGACACTTCAGTGTACTCCTCTCTTTCTTCTCCTGTTGCTTGAATATTTAGCTCTTTATCCTTCTCTTGATCATCTTCATCTGAATCAATATATTCAATGAACTGATAAATATCTGACTGAGTGTTCAAAGGAACTGGAACATCTTCATAAAGAATCAATCCCAGCTCTCTTTGTTCACCAGCAGATTCTTTAGATCCCCCGGTTTGAGCTTCCTGTTCCTTCTCTGGATATGTTATCATTAATACTCCAGGCATTGGTTCATCAAGCTTTCTCCTCTTCTCCCCTTCATGAGGAGCATCATCGGAGTCTTCATCATGCTCATCATGTTTCCTCTTTGATGAGGAAGCTTGAGCCTTGCAGGTCTCTTCCACTGCAGCTACTCGTTCAGACAAATTACCTAATGCCGTTACCACTGTATTTTCCAAACTGATCATGCGTTCTCTCATCTCGTCAAATTGATCAAAAACAAAATCTTTCAACTCTTCCTTCAACTCTTCTATTGCTTGTTTTGATTCATTTTTCTTAACTGACTCCTCCGCAACATCCTTTCCCTTCAAGAACTTCTGAATGTTGGTCATTTGAGCCATTACCTCTGCCAGTTGATTAGATACGTGCATGTTTACTCCAGAAACAACTTCATTTAACGCATTTTTCAAGGTAGATTCAGTTACAAAAGGGGATAAATTCACCACTGGGTCACTAAGACTTCCAGTTGTCAGAGCAGTCGAACTTGTATAAAGAACTTCTGCGTGGCCAGTGCTCAGAGTTGTTATTGGCATTTCTCTGACTGGACTTCCACCCTCTTCAAGTGACGGAGCAACAAATGCTTCCGTTACTAAGGGTGTTCCGGTGGGAACACTAAGTTCAGCCACACTCACTTCAACGAATGAAGTTGACTCAAGTGTCCTAAATTGTATAGGATCTGGACTTTGTGATTCAAATGAAGTCGTACACACGGGCAGTTGTGCACTTGTTTCAATATCCATCAAGTCCAAGTAACTTTCAGATAGATCGTGTGGTTCATCCCTGTGTTCAAATGAAACAATCTCCTGTTGAGAGGAGACAGAGTGGATAGGAAGGTGTGCAGTCGTCAGTGGGATACTGACTTGTTCAATGCTAACTCTCATAGGAGAGCTAACAGCAGATGTAGCTATTTCCCGGCTTTCTGGGCTTAGGACCTCCCTCACACTCGCTTCAGCTATCTGTACTATATCAATCATCAAACCTCCTCCCTCATGATGATCACCTCCATCATCATCATCATCATCATCAGCTCCTTCTCCCTCTTCTTCTTGAATATCAGATAATGTCCTCTCAGAATCTGACTTTTCAGCTTCTTCCTCACCACCCCTCACACTTTCTACTCCCTCACTCACAGACTGGGCAACCTGAACTTCAGCCCCTTGCTGAGGTTCCTCGATCCTTAAAGCTCCTGGGCTAAGAGAACCTGGTTCCTGAGTCTCTATAGGAGCATGATCTATTCTGTACAATCTCACATTTTCACTTTCATGATCTGCATACTTCAGCAAATATTCAGGAATTGCCATGATGTTTGCATTTGGAGAGTCCGGCACTTCATGTAGACTCATCATAACATAGTCTGGGCATCGCTGAGAGTTGGCTCGCTTTGAAATATTTTCATTTGCCCTTAAGATCCCTCGAATAAGAATCTGTATAAATCTCTGAAGTGGCACAAATTTCCTTGCTCTATTTGTTGTTTTTGCAAGCACAACCTCCTTTAGATCCTCCCATATGCACTGAGCAAAGTCATAATGTTTGTTGAACGCTATGCCATGAAAGATTCTCAAGCAGTGAATGCTGCATCTGTCAATCCCTGTATGCTTAGATGTCATACACCTATTGATGATCCCAAATAATGTATACCATTCGCCATTCAATCCATTTCTGTGAAACTTTGAGCTCTTTGGTAGTGGTTTTGAGTATCCCAAGCAGATCAAGTCATGTACCAGCTCTTCATCAGAAACAAAGTCTTCAAAATCTGCCAACTCAGGGAAATTCACAGTATCTATACGTCTTGGAAGAAATAGGTTATGACGCAGTCTTGCTAGGGTGATTTTCGTTTTGAACTGGTCAATCGTCACTTTGAAGTGGTGATTTCCGTCCGCGGGAACAAATTTGACAGTGTGCCAAAATTGTTGTAAATACACTTGAGGAATAGACGGTTTGTATTGTAATAGATACCCTAGTGGATGGCCTTTCAAAATGTCCACTATGATAGGATGGCTTACTTTGATGACTTTGGTATCAAGACGATGATTATTGTCACGAAAAGGAAGGCAATGTTTTGGTTTGACAAGTTGATTATCTGGGATAATATGTGTTTGTGATGAACGGGCCACTGAGGTTGATCTGACTGGGGTAGACACAAGAGTATGGTTTGATGATGATTGAGCATCAGAGGAATTTGAGTTCTGGGATTGCACAGGAGATGCCATTTGAATACCTGTAAAAAATAAAATTCATGTTAGGCTTACCAAGTACACAAATGACAACCTTCAAAATGTAGAAAAACTTGTAACATTTTATCAGAAATTGCAAAAACTTGTGATTTTCTGTTTAAAGCATCGGGATTCCTGACAATAATTGAAAATTATTGAGAGGACTCCAAAGTCAATCGTTTATAGACCAATGTTAGAAAAACACAAATTTATAACAATTTCTTAAAAAATGTGACATTTTTCTTAAAACTTTAAAATACTACACTTAGAAAAATTTT
The DNA here is from genome assembly GCA_020465985.1 of Centrapalus pauciflorus. NCBI lineage: Eukaryota > Viridiplantae > Streptophyta > Magnoliopsida > Asterales > Asteraceae > Centrapalus > Centrapalus pauciflorus. Next base: position 26,827 of record JAANYP010006574.1, on the reverse strand, counting down.
CTGATGAAATTCGAATGAAACTACACGTTTCTCGAATGACTCTTTAACAACCTCGGGTGACACATGAAACAACTCGAATAAGTCTACACCCAACTCGAATGATGTATACATGAAACTCGACTAAGTCTATATACAACTCGAATGATACATTCATGAAACTCGACTAAGTCTATATACAACTCGAATGAAGTTTGACTCAACTCGAATAGGTCTTGAAGTTTCTCGAATAAAGATATGTAAAACTCAAATATACTAAGTACTAAACTCGATTGAAACATGAGGTCTAATACTCAACTCGAATGAACAATTCAATTTCTCGATAGGACCTTGTCCCCAACTTGAATATTCTAAAAATGTTCCAATTGTAACAAACTCGCATGATACACATGTTTCTCGAATAAACCCTTATTCAACGCGATTGACACACATACTTCCTCGAATAGCATTACAAACAACTCTATTGACTCTTGGGTTCTCTCGAGTCTAATTAGAATCAACTCGAATCAGTCATCATGAAACTCGAATAATTCTCTAATGCAACTCGAATTATTCTTAAGTCAACTCGAATGAAACTTCCATACAACTCGAAAGACTCTGTAATGCAACTCGAATGACACTGTAAACTAACTCGAATGACTCTTTATTCGAGAACTGTCCTTTTATTTTTCTTACAAGTCTAAAACACACTGATTTAATGAATTTAAGTTCAGAAATGTTTTTCAGTGTTTTAAAACTTGTACCCCCCTCGAAAATGCATTTTAAACATATTTGTTTTACTGAACTTTGAACAAAAACAACTTTAAAGTTGTTAAAAATTCAAGTTTCAGTTTATTCATGAACTCGAAACTGTTTCATAGGAAATTCGATGATTCTGTTTGTGTGAAGTAAAAATGACTTATGAAATAGCAGATTCATAGTCATAATGCTTATCCGAACAACATCACACCATTTATTTCTGTTTCATGAGCAGATCACAGTGTTTGCCATTAACGATGAAGAACTCAAAAATAAAAATAAAAAATAAGAACAGATAGTCATACTTGAACAGATATACGGAACTATAAACATTCAAACTGAAAAAAAATAATGAAAAACAATCTTTTACTCACAATTTTGACTAAAAACCGTTGGTTGTAGGTTTTTGAGTTTTCTTTGAAGTGAAGGAACCTTATTTGGAGAAGATGAAGTGTTCGGAATTTCGAAAAAGTAATTTTGAATTTGAAAATTCAAATTTATATTCAACAATTATCCGGCCCATTTTGAAATTTTCAAATTTCAAATATCCGGCCCATCTTTTACTCCAAATTAGCCCACACACCAATTATTTTTAATCAAAAATGGTGACCAAAAAAAATATTAATTTCACAAAACAAAAAAATTTTATCAGCACAAAAAAAAAATTTAAAATGTACTAAAAAAAATCACAATAAGAAAAAAAATTTGTACATAACACAACACACAAAAAATTTTAAACCATAAAAAAAATCAAACAAAAAAAATTTTAACAAAACAAAAACAAAAAAAAAAAAAAAATTTTCTCCCCCTTGAATTTCCGGAAGTTGCTCCCCCTCAACTTAATATTCAATTGCTCAGCTCTGCTCCCCCTACAGAATAACAGATAAATTTTATCAGATTTATTCAAAATCAGATAAATTTCTTTTCAGCTCCCCCTGCATATGACATTCCAGATCTTGTTAAATTCTCAAGTATATAAACTTTCTATGAATCATGAATTTAACATCAGATAAAAATCACTTAAAAAATGAAAATTTTAAAATTAAAATTTTGAAACTACTGAATTATTAAATCTTAACGATTCAACATACCTAATTTGTATACCAAAAAATTAAACCGCTTTTCATCTAACGCTTTGGTAAACAAATCAGCTAGTTGATATTCAGTAGGTACAAAATATAATTCTATATTTCCATTTTCTACATGATCTTTAATGAAATGATACCGAATGTCGATGTGTTTCGTTTTTGAATGTTGCACCGGATTTGATGCAATAGCTATTGCGCTCTGAGAATCACAGTATATTGGAATCTTCTTTGGTGTAAACCCGTAATCACGCAGTTGGCTTTTCATCCACAACACTTGAGAACAGCAAGAAGATACAGCCACGTACTCTGCTTCAGCTGTTGACAATGAAACACAGTGTTGTTTCTTGGATGACCAACATACGGGTTTGTCACCTAAGAATTGTACTGCTCCTGACGTACTTTTTCTGTCCATCTTATCACCTGCGTGATCAGCGTCAGAAAAAGCAGTCAGATGAAATGAAGACTCCCTAGGATACCACAAACCAAGATTTGGAGTTCCTTTGAGATATCTTAAAATTCGTTTTGCAGCTGTTAAGTGTGATTCTTTTGGATTTGCCTGATATCTAGCACAGACACATGTAGCAAACATAATATCTGGTCTACTGGCTGTTAAGTACATTAATGACCCAATTATACCTCGATAATGGGTTACATCTACAGGTTTCCCTGAGATGTCCGCATCGAGTTTTGATTTTGAATCCGGAGCCATGGGAGTTTTCATAGGAGTACTATTGACCATGTTAAATTTCTTCAACATGTCTTGTATGTATTTTGACTGATTGATAAAAATACCATCAGTCAATTGTTTTACTTGTAATCCTAAGAAAAAATTTATTTCCCCCATCATGCTCATTTCGAATTTCTGGGACATTAAAAATGCGAATTTCTTACAAAATTCTGGATTTGTAGACCCAAATATTATATCATCTACATATATCTGTATTACTATGATATCTGACTCCTGACGTTTTATAAACAAGGTTGTGTCAACTGCACCTTTTGTAAATCCACATTTCAACAGATATGTTGAAAGTGCATCATACCAAGCACGAGGTGCTTGTTTAAGGCCATACAGTGACTTATCCAAAATATATACATGATCAGGTTTCGAAAGATCAGTAAATCCTTCGGGCTGATATGTATATACTTCATCAGTTAGTTCCCCGTTTAAAAACGCAGTTTTGACATCCATTTGATATACTGTAAAATTTTTATGTGCGGCAAAAGCTAAAAACATCCTTATAGCTTCAATGCGTGCAACTGGTGCGAATGTTTCATCATAATCAATCCCTTCTTGTTGACTGTATCCTTTGGCCACGAGACGAGCTTTATTCCGAATAATGACACCGTGTTCATCTTTCTTGTTCTTGAAGATCCATTTCGTGCCAATTATGGATTTGTCTTTTGGTCGCTCAACAAGTCTCCAGACCTTTAACCGTTCAAGATTGTTGTCCAAGATAGCCAAGAACTCAATGTAATATTTCTCTCTTTAATCATTCAATATAATGTGTTGGATTGATAATTGTTCACATTGATTGTTTGTATGTGATTGGATTGCATGAAATTTGAATTCACAATTGGTATCAAAGCCTAATATGGCTGAAATTGATTGAATTTTGAATTTGAAATTTGATTTTTCGAACACTGTTACATCAATTTTTTTTCGAAATCAGAAAATCAATTTTGGATTTTGATTTTGTGGATGAAATGTTCTGAAAATTGGAACGAAGGTGGAGCATTTAAAGTCGAATCTATTGTGATAAACATCAGATTTTAATTCCAAACACACCAGATTTAATTTGGATTTTACTGAATTTTTGAAAAAGTGTGTGTTCTTGAGATTTTTGATTGATTTTTGGATTTTAATCTGAAATTGGCCAAAGTTGTTTTTCAAAAAGTGTTTGTGTGTGAAAACCGCAGGTTCGATTTCAATCTGAAATCAATTCGTGAATTTTTGTTGAAAATTGTCATTTTGAACTTGATTTTGATCAGTTCCTGTTCAAACTCGGGCTACACTGAATTCCTTGTTTTAATCGAGTTTGATCAAGTTGTTATTCGAGTTTGTTTGTGTTTCATTCGAGTTTTATGTATGCTTTATTCGAGTTTTATCCTTAAATGATCGAGTTTATTTCTTAATTGATCGAGTTTGATATATGCTTATTTCGAGTTTGATTCACTGTGTATCGAGATTGATTATACATTCATCGAGTTTCATGCCTTATGATTCGAGTTTTAAGCCTTAATCAATCATTGATCGAGTTTCATGTTTAATTGATCGAGTTTCATGTTTAATTGATCGAGTTTCAAGCTTAATTGATCGAGTTTCATTCCATTTCATTCGAGTTTAACATAAATTCATTCGAGTTGCATATCATATCATTCGAGTTTGATAATTCATCATTCGAGTTTGATCATTTATAGTTCGAGTTTCATCTTTCTTTGATCGAGTTTCAACCTTAATAATTCGAGTTTCATCTCATATCATTCGAGTTTCATTCTTTTATCATTCGAGTTTGACTATATGACCTATTCTGCTTAAGTTATGGGCATTTTTCTGCAGAAAATCTAAAATTTCAACGTCAAAAAGTCAAATCAGAGCTGATTTTTAACAAATTAATCATTCAAGATTCAGTTTTATTCAATCAAGATTCATTCAAATTTTCATAAGTCCATACAAGATCTTGGAAGTTCATTTTTCTGCAATTCATAATGGAATTTGAACAATTGTCAAAGTCTGAGCTGATTTTCAAACTTACTGAATCTGAAAAGATTCGTAAGAACAATTACGACATTCTCATTCAGTTAAATACTGATAAACATTTGGCGTTACGTGACGTACAAATATTGAATGAAGAAATTCAAAGCTTAAAAGAAAAACAAAACTCTGAGAGTTGTGCTCATCAATTGAAAATATCTGAATTACTTAAAGAACTTGATGAGCTGAAACAAGAAAATTTTCAGAATGCAACTCAACTGAAATATCTTTTGCCTGAAAGATCTGATCTTTACAAGAAAGTTCAGGATCTTGAAGATACACTTTGTAAGACAAAACCAACTGATCAGAATTGTATTTTAAACAAAAATGAAGAAATTTTTGCTCTTCAACAAGAGTTGTCTTTAACTAAAGATTTAATTGAGAAGGAAAGACATGAGTTCTTACTTAAAGAACAAGATTTTAAATCAAAATCTGAATTGTTTGAAGATGAAAGACACATGTTCTTAATCAAAGAACAATCTTTTAAATCTGATTACCATTCATTTGATCATGACAGAAATTCAAATTTAGTCATTATCAAAAGTTTGGAAGATCAGATACTTCATCTTACAAAACAATTACATGTGTTTACTTCGTCAACTGAGTCAAAGGTTAAGACCCCTTCTTCAGTATGTTTAAAATCCAATGTTGATCACTCTGGTTTGTCTTCTGAAAGTGAAGTGAATCTAACTAACTCTGCTAAGTTTGATTCTTCTTCAGATCTTAAACTTAAGTATCTGTTAAAGATACACAGCGGCAAAGATAAAATTGTTGAACAACTTCCGGTCAAAATTTACACCAGTGAATCTTCGAAGTCAAATTTTCTTAAAGTTTCTGAAAATACTGGTCATTCTAATCAGAAAACATTTTCACAGAAAAATACCAAGTATTATCAGAAACAGGCAAGAACCGGACAGTTTTTCAAAAAGAAGAGTTCGCAAAAGTCTGATCATTCAAATTCAAGTTTCTTTAGAAATTCAGATATTCAATTTTCTCATACTCAAAGAAATTTGTTTTCTGCGTTTGAAAGAGAAGCTGATAGTTATAACATGCAATGGGTACCTAAACCCAAGTACAAGTGGGTACCAAAACCTGTTTTGAAATGGGTACCCAAGAGCGCTAACAAGTCTGGATCCAAATCTGTTTGGATACCAAAGACATCTTAAATTTTGCAGGTTATAGGTTTCTTATCATTTCAGATAAGGACCCGTTCTTCATTTCAATAGGCTCTTGATTACATCAGATCAAGACCCGTGTTTCAAATCAAAATGGTTTCTAGTTAATTCAGACTAGAACCCAGACTTCAATGAACCAGATTCAAAGGCTTTCAGTTACATCAGACTGAAACCCGAGTCTGAGAGACAAATCTTACTGGAATTCTTGCCCTGAATTCAACTCCGAAGCTGAAATTGACAAAGAGGGAGTTTTATTTTTATTATTTTTTGCTCCTGATTTCATTTCTATGAGTTGACTAGCTGTGTGTGCTTATTTCCAGGAGGAGTTTCAGACATTCTTTGACGATGACATTTTTCAAAACTATGTGTGATTTTTCACGAAAATATTTGACACACACATAAAAAGAGTTTTTGAGCTGAAAAGAAATTTTTTTATGAATCTCTGAATCTATCATTGAGATTAATTGATCTAATCTCTTTGATTTTTATAATCTCATTTCTTCTGAGATTCTTTTTGTTAGAACTCTTCCAATTTATACTGGATTCTCCTGTTATCTCCCATGTGCTAATTCTTTCAAGAAAATCTTATTCTTTTCATATCATATATCAGATTTTCCATTTCATTCTGATATCTCCCAAAATTATCTGCATATCATCTCCAATACCATATAAGTTGGATTTCATCATATCTCATGACCTTTCAAAGCTGAAAATTTTTCTGCTGACTCCGATTATGCACCAATCTGAGTGATAGGCATAAATATCGCTTCTATGGTCTAACCAGAACCGGAAGACCTACCCAAGAAGCAAACCATCTATAGATTGTGCGGGTGAGGGTTCTTTAGGTTTATTAGTTGAGAAGTGTCAGTTATCACGGGATACTGACAGGGTCGAGCAGAGATAAAATGTAAATGAGATTGATATTGAAAGGAGATGGTGGTGCATCAGATCATGCTTTTGCTATAAAGCTGACTGAATTCAATTCTTAAAAGTGAGCCGGAGGGAGCTTAGTTGAAAAATGTTGTGTGCTGAGAGTTGAGAAAGGATTAAAAGAAAAGAAAATCCTACCTAAACTGTGTCGGCTGGGTAATCCACATAATCTATCAAGCTCTATGCGACTTGATATTGAAAAAGACGTCATGGACCCAGTGACGCATGCACTTAACCCCACCAACTACTCAGTTATCTCCCAAAAGAATTCTGTTTCAATAATCACGGAGATATAGCACATTTCTATCGATATATCATTTGGATATTATTGATATTGAAACAAAGAAGACAGTTGCTCCGGTCTCCAATTTCATTTGATGCACATTGTGTCTAGAGCTAATTATATACACTTTTAGGACACATCGAGTCTGACAGTCTGCGTGACTATAAACTGCTAGTCCAAAGTGACTAAGCCGGAACAAATACGAGTGATTCTTTCATGATAAAGGATTTCACGATGACTATTTGGAAATCCTACCAGTGTTAACATCACGCCAGCACTGAAAGTAGGTCACATAGATATTGTTTATTGTGCAAACAGGAATCCTATGTGGACCTGGACTCGTTATTTCACTAATGAATGTGTTTCATTTTCCCCAAAGTTGTAAAGCTTTGTTTTGTTCTAAAAAGATATAATATCAATTCGAGGGGGAGTGAACTTTTTGAGGGGGTGAGGGGGTGAGATAAATCTGTTTTGTATAGGGGGAGAGATGTCAGTTTAAGGGGGAGAAAATCAATTTGTAATAATTTCTGAGTTGTAATTGGTGTTGTATTTCTTCTACTGTAATTTCATTGAATTAATGTTTCTGAAGTTTTAGCATGATGTTCATAATTTTTTATGATCATCATGAGGGAGAGAAAAGCTGAATTTCAGAAACAACTGTTGAGTAGTTTGAAATCAACCGAAGGAAATTACTACATCATCTCAATACAATTGATCAAGGAAGAGATTTAAAAGTTATTCATGATCCAAGGGGGAGTGTGCTTACAAGAAAAGAGAAGATCAGAATAGAAGAGATGTGAAGATCAGAGTGAGACAATAAAGAAGAAGATTCAGAGATCGAAGAGAATGTGCAAGAAAAGTTTCAAGAAAGAATGTTCAAGTTCCCTGCAATGTACTTTAATTTGAAAATTGATTTCATCTCTAAGGGGGAGATTGTTGGGTACAAATTTATATAGAGTTGTAATCAATTTTATTGTAAAAGTTCAGGGGTTGTTTGTGTAAATCCTCAATACTTTGTATTGTGTATAAATAGGAGTGTATGTGTGCTGTTATAGGAAGGAATCGAAGATTACATACACACATACGGTTAGAACAGTAGAGAGAGAAGAAGATTGTTGTCCAAGATAGCCAAGAACTCAATGTAATATTTCTCTCTTTAATCATTCAATATAATGTGTTGGATTGATAATTGTTCATATTGATTGTTTGTATGTGATTGGATTGCATGAAATTTGAATTCACAAGTTTTATAATGTTTATTTAAACACGAAAATTGAAACAAAATAGAAAATGTTTTAAAATAATTTAATTTTGATTTTTGCCGATTTTATCATAATAGTTCTACCTTGATCCCAAATCATAATATATTAGTAATTAAGATTTTATTAAAAATAACTTAGAATGATGATTAATTCAACCATACATTTCGATGAAATTTAAACAAAATTTAACTTATAATTTATATAATCCAAAATAAGAACTACAATATAAATAAATTCAAATTTTGTAAATTTTATTCCGTGAGTAAAATGAAAACTATTTTATTCTTATCGAAGTATGCATTTTATTATTTTCGACTTTTAATTTAAGTTTTATATCAGTTTAATATTTTTTGTAATACTTTTAAGTTGATATTTTATGATTTTCTTTTGTCTTGTATATAACAATATGTAGATTTTTATAAATTTTAGAGTAAATTACAGAAATGGTCCCTGTGGTATGTTTAAAATTATGAAAACGGTCACTCAAATTCCAAAGTTGCAGTGACGGTCCCTCAAACCACTTTTTACTTGCAAAATTGGTCCTTCTATTTTTAAAATTTTTAAAAATGACGATTTTGCCCTCTTTTAACTACAAGTTTGGTAATTTCAATATTGGTCATTTTTCTTGATTTTTTTATTTTCGGTTTTAAATTTGAAACATTAATTTAATAAATTATGATTTAATTCATTATTAAATATATTATTCTCATTATTATTATTATTATTATTAACTATAGCTATTTATTTTATAAAATAAATCTATATTTATTTACTAAAAACTATTGTTTTATATACTTAATTACTTTATTTATGCATATTTTTATGTATTCAATTATTTATATTTTATTGGTTAAACTATTTGTATAATTTTATTATTTATATTTTTTCATCAAACTATTTCATTTCGTTAATAAATTTTGAATTTATGTAAATTTTGCTTTAAATTTACTAATTCATTATGTTTTGATTTAAGTTTACTAATTTATTATTTTTGATTTAAATATTTTATTACGCTAATATGTTTTTACAAAAAGTTATTATTTTATTTGTTGGATTTAAATATTTTGTTATGCTAGTACATTTAGATTTCATTTTATTATTTTATTTGTTTTGATTTAAAATTTTGCTACGTTAATACTTAAGTGAAAATTATAAAATATTTAAGTGAAACTGAATAAAACATATTAATGTATAAACTTGTAAATCAAAAAGACTAAAATAATATAGTCACTTAAATCAAAATATGTTTTATTCGTTTACACTTAAATATTTTGTTAATTTTTACTTAAAACGTAGCAAAAATTTAAATCAAAACAAACAAAATAATAAATTGAAATATTTAAATCCAACAAATAAAACAAGAAATTTAAGTAAAAACATATTAGCATAACAAAATATTTAAATAAAAAATAATAAATTAGTAAACTTAAATCAAAACGTAATGAATTAGAAAATTCAAACAAAAATTTACGTAAATTCAATATTTATTAACGAAATGAAATAGTTTGATGAAAAAATATAAATAATAAAATTATACAAATAGTTTATCCAATAAAATATACAAATAGTTTAACCAATAAAATAGGTATAATTAATAAGAATAAGAATAAGAATAATGAGAATAATAATGAGAATAATAAATAATATATTTGATAATGAATTAAATCATAATTTATTAAATTAATATTTCAAATATAAAACCAAAAATAAAAGGTCAAGAAAAATGACCAAAATTGAAATTACCAAACTTGTAATTAAGCTAAGGGCAAAATCGTCATTTTTAAAGAATTTTAAAATAGAAGGACCAATTCTGCAAGTAAAAAGTGGTTTGAGTGACCGTCACTGCAACTTTGGAAGTTGAAAGACCATTTCCATAATTTTGAACATAACACAGGGACCATATTTGTAATTTACTCCAAATTTTAACAAAGTACTCTATAATACTTTGTTCATAGAATAAAAAAACCGGGTAAATTACGGTTGACTTGTGACTTGCCGCTTGCGGTGATCGAGTCAAATTTAGAAGATCGACTCAATAACTGAATCTAAGGGTTGAAGTAAAGTCAAGTCAAGTCTAGTCTAATTTCGAAAATTACACTTCTAGCCATATTAGGAGACGAGTAAAATCTATTCAAATAATATCAAAAATAAAGGTTAACAAAGTTGTCGCTTAATAAAGGTAAATTATTAAATTATTTCAATTAAGAAAACGATTAGTTTCGAACTTTTTAATGATTAATGATTAAAGTTCAATATCATCAATAGTAGAGTTTATAGAATATAATAGCAATAAATATCATGGTTTATTTCGTTTAGGTCGAAGTATTTTTTTGTCTTATTCAAGTTATTATGCTATCAAAAGTTTTCTTTGATGAACAATAAGAAAAAGAGGCTAGGGTTTACAAGAAACGGCTAGGGTTTATTGATTATAATGTGATGTCTTACAATGAACAATAAAAAGACTATATATAAACAAGAAATAAGTTAATGACAAAATCAATCCTCCAACTATGCAACTATATTAAAATACTATGCTAATATCCCCCTTCAAACTCACAATGCTAGTGCAACAAGCATTGAGAGTTTGTCAGCCAAGAAGCGGAAGCGAGAAGTTGAATGAGTCTTCGTAAAAATATCAGCAATCTGCATAGTAGACGAGACAAAGGGCAGTGATATGGTTCCGATGCGAACATGATGACGAGTCAAATGACAGTCAATCTCAATATGTTTCGTGCGCTCGTGAAAAACAACATAACCAGATCACGCTTAAGAGACTCAATACCCTCTAAATCATCACTAGTAATAATCATGTCATCAACATATTAAGATAAGATAATTCGACCGGCACCAGTGGTTTTAACAAACAACGCGGAGTCATGATTACTCGCAATAAATCCAAGAGATGTGATGACAGTAGAGAATTTCTCAAACCAAGCACGAGGGGCTTGTTTGAGACCATAAAGAGCCTTACGAAGCCGACAAACTTTACCTTTCTGATGAGCAATACCTGGAGGAGGAGTCATGTAAACCTCCTCATTAAGATCACCATTCAAGAAGGCATTTTTGACATCCATTTGAGATATTTTCCACTGACGAACAGAAGCCACTGCAATCAAAGTACGAACAGTGGTCATTTTTGCAACAGGCGCAAAAGTTTCCTCATAATACATACCGTACTGCTGTGAGTATCCCTTAGCAACAAGTCTAGCCTTATATCGCTCAACAGATCCATCTGATTTGGTCTTAATCTTGTAGACCCAACGACAACCAATGGGTTCCTTTCCAGTGGGGAGAGGAACCAAATCCCAAGTACGAGTATGATAAAGAGCGGTAAGCTCCTCAGCCATCGCCTCCTGCCAAAGTGGATCAGAGACAACCTCTCTATAGGATGTAGGCTCAACCAAACGATGAACATTAGCAAGAAAAGAAGAAAAGGAAGCAGAATAAGAAGAGCATGCAAAGTCGGGAAGTTGAGTAGACTTACGAGGACGAGTAGACTTACGTGTGATAGGAACATCCGCAGTGACAGTAGGTGGCTGAGCGGTCGTATGCGTAGGAGAAGAATCTGATGTTGTAGACGTCTCAGGAACAGATGTATCTAATGTAGAATCTTCAGTGTCAGGACTAAAAGGATCAACAGACAAAAGTTCTAACCGTGTCGGAGTAGGAGACGAAGTAGGAATTGAAAAGAAGGGAATATGCTCAAAAAAATGTCACATGACGCGAGAGATATAATTTGTGACTGACCGGATCAAAACAACGATACCCCTTTTGACCTATCCCATACCCCAAGAACACACATAAAACTGACCGAGAAGACAACTTGTTGCGCTCAACATGAGGACGAAGAACAAAACAAGCACAACCAAAAACACGTAAGGAAGAATAATCAGGTGTGGTTCCATAAAGTTTTTCGAATGGAGATAGGCCAGAGTTATGAGCAATGGGAATCCGATTAATGATATAGACAGCGGTAAGGAGAGCTTCAGCCCAGAAGACACGAGGAACTTCAGAAGACAATAACAACGACCTAGCAGTTTCAAAGAGATGTCTATGTTTTCGTTCGGCAACACAATTTTGTTGAGGGGTATCGGTACACGACGTTTGGTATATTGTACCATCAGAAGCAAGTAACTGGGTGAAGGTATTAGAATTGTATTCACCTCTTAAGTCACAACGAAAACATTTAATGACTGCTGAATGTTGGGTTTTAACCAGAGCTCTAGAATCTTTATAGATTGACAGAAATTCAGACCGGTGTTTCATCATATAGATCCATGTATAACGAGTATAATCATCAATAAAGGAAACATAATATCTAGCACCCCCTTAGAAGACACAGGATAAGGTCCCCACACATCAGAATGAATCAGATCAAATGGTGCAAAAGAACAAGAGACACTTTTACGGAACGGTAAAGCGGAAAATTTCGCCAGTTTACAACCACTACAATCAGATATATCTGAATAATTCAACTGACCTAGAGCGCCTGTAGAGGCCAAAAACTGTAAACGAGAAGCTGAAACATGACCTAAACGGGAGTGCCATAGGTAAAAATCTGAAGACAAATTACTCAAACGAAAAGAAGATAAATCGACACTTGAAGCAGCCACATCTGAAACTCTGAGATTGTCCAAAACATAGAGGTCTTCCATCTTACGGCCTGTCCCAATCACCTTCTGAGAATGCGGGTCGTGAACACAACAAGATAAATCAGAAAAGAAAACAAAATAACCTGATTTGCATAGTTGACTAACAGAAACAAGGTTTAAAGCAAGACTAGGAATATAATACACATCAGGTAGAGATACATGAGGTGTGACAACAGAACCAACACCTTCCATTGGCATAGCTGTTCCATTAGCTGACATAATAGACATAGGCAAACCATGCGATAAAGAAACAAATGAAGAGAAATATGGAGACATATGATGAGATGCACTAGAATCCAAGATCCATAAGGACGAATGAATACCTGAATTATTAGACGAAGACAAACCTGATGGAGAGGCTGACATGGCAGTGGATGACGAGCCAATATACTGTTTAAGCTGCTCCATAACCAAATTATCAAATGCAACCATTGTGACTCCAATATAAATTACAATTGATGACGAAAAATTCCGAAAGAAGTATGATGATCAATAACCAATAACCCAAATTATAGCCAATACCACAATCTAAAAACCTTAACCCAATCAACAAACAATTATTTAAGGAGGGCAATCAACCATTAGCCTAATCAACGAATCAACGAAGACAATAAACCCAACGAAGATGGCTAAAAATACTCACAAATCAATCCTTGATAGCAACGATAAGCCCAAACAAATTCGAAACTTCGACGAAACAAATATGAGATCAAAGACTAGCAAATCAAGAATCAGCAACCAACTTCAAACGTATATAAGTCCCAACAAAACACTCTAATAGATAATCTAAACGGTGAGATTACGTATATTTGTATTCTGAATCTTCAGTCCAAAAATCAAGACGATCTAACGGTTTAAGAAGTCATACCTTGAGTTTTACTACTAGTGTGTAAAAACACGACGATTTCAATTTGCATCCAACTTCGACTATTAATAACTCAAAGGGATAACGTTGATTCAAAAATCCCAACAGTGAGATTGTAGCTATAGGTGTTTAGAACCTACAATACAAAAATCGTGACGATCCAACGGTTAATAAAGTCAGTAATACGTTTTCCCCACAGATACACAAATCTGGCCGAAAATCCTGAAACAAAACAGCTACGTTCGACAGTACATATCTCAAAATACAAAGCTAAAATTAACAATCCCAACGGTAAAAGTATAGCTACACAGTTTTTCGAACCTACACACCAAAAATCGTGATGATCCAACGGTGAACGATTCCAGAGCGTTGATTTCTTTACGGCTGCGCAGCCTTGGCCGAAAATTACGAGACAAAACGATGAACCAAATGGTGAATGAGTGCGATAAACCGAGAATTCAACAAATCAACCATTACGGCTCTGATACCATGATGAACAATAAGAAAAAGAGGCTAGGGTTTACAAGAAACGACTAGGGTTTATTGATTATAATGTGATGTCTTACAATGAACAATAAAAAGACTATATATACACAAGAAATGAGATAATGACAAAAGCAACCCTCCAACTATGCAACTATATTAAAATACTATGCTAATATTCTTAATTCATAAACTGTTTAATCACTAAAATACTAACGTAAATGCTAAAATGGTCAAACCTCGCACGTTGCATGGTCGGTTCATATTTTATGAGTTAAGTATTCCTAATTTAGGAAGATTAATGGTTAATTGATGTTAGAATGCGATGCGATTGCAGGTTGTATTCGGTGACGGACCCAGAAATTTTTTTTATCTGGGTCCGAATTTAATATATTCGAGAGTGTAAGTGCTTGTGACTTCAAATTATTTTTTTTTTAAATAAAACAAATACGTAAATGATACGATTTCATTAATCGTTACAAACATATAAACAAACAAAAACTACATTCTAAAGTTGGCCCCTATGAGTTTTCATCATTTGAAAATGGGTTATTATATCTTCATCCGACATATATGCAAGTAACTATTTCTCTATGGTGCAAATGCAACAGTAATTCATCCATTTATCGCCAATTGAATTGCGCAAATCTAATGAAATAAAACAATTAAAGAATGTAACTTAATATTAAACATTTTAAAATCTTAACTCTTAATTCTTAAATAATAGTCTAAATGTCTAATCTATATCAAATAGTCCAACACTCCAACAATTAAACTAATAATTTCATAAATAATTACAAATACTTAAAAACTTAAAAGGAATTCTAACTTATACAATTATACCTGCTGATTAGGTGAGATTGTGAGAAAGTGAGAAGTGAGAATGGCGGTGGCGACTGGCGAGAGCGCAGCCGACATGTGGCGAGCGGCAGGCGACGAGCGACAAGCGGCGAGAGGCGAGCGGCGGCGTGAGAAGTCTGTTGCGGACTGGCGGTGGCGACTGGTGAGTTTTCTTTTAAGGGCTGCTACACGCTGCCTGCTTCTTGCCTTCTTCCCTTTTCAGTTTGAAAGCACAACCAGCAAGGCATCAACCATAATCCAAAAATCTCATTGAAGCCCAAACTAAATTTTTAAGTTTTTAGCCCAAACCCAAATACAGGTTTTTTCTTTAATTATTTGTTAAATAGGCAACCAATTATTACGTATATATATTTTTTAGATTTTGTGTCATATTTTTTTTATATACAAAAATTTTCAAAACTTATCAAAAGTATAGGGGTCGAACATCAATAATCATCGGGGTCGGAAATTTTTTAAGCATATATATAACACATAAAAAAATTTTATCGGGGTCGTTTGACCCCATCCCGATATGCTCGGTCCGCCCCTGGTTGTATTGCATTTAGTTAATGAAAAGTTTCACCTCTTAAAAAAATGAAAACTTGTTTACTTAACAACAATTTCTTAAATTTTTATTTCACTTTTTAAAATAACACTTTTCATATTCACTCCCTTACTATTCTATTACCTACATTATATTTATGATACCCTCTTTCTCTATCTCACTTTTCTATCACCCACCTTATTTTTCTTATTATATAATCACTCACCTTATTTTTTTTTATACTAAAACTTCATCATCTAAACAAATTTTCACTTTTTATACAAACCCTTGTTTGTTTTCTATTGAAAAATAATTAGTTTTTGTTAACTGAATCCAACCTGAAAGTTTGGAGCAAAACTGAACATTTGAGCAAAATTAGAGGTGTAGGCCTAGGCCTTGGTGGCTTGGTATACGCCCTAATGGAGAAGGGTATACCGAAGCCGAGAGGGTTCAGCCTTGACACGTAGAGTGAAGGCTACCGGCCACACCACCCCCATAGCTTGGCCCTGTCAAAAAATCATGTCGCAGCGGCTTGCCTTCCCCGAAGATCCCCGAAAACTGGTGAGTTTCTTTTAACACTCACCACACACATGCATATATATATATATATATATATATATATATATATATATATATATATATATATATATATATATATATATATATATATATATATGTATATATATATATGATGTTTAGGAGGGATATATATGATATTAAAATTTTAAGTTGGGTATATATGATATTATGAAGTTTTGGAGGGATATATATATATATATATATATATATATATATATATATATATATATATATATATATATATATATATATATATATATATATATTGTGAATTCATATTTCATGCAATTCAATCACATACAAACAATCAATATGAACAATTATCAATCCAACACATTATATTGAATGATTAATGAGAGAAATATTACATTGATGTTCTTGGTGACTTGCACAACACTTTTTCTCTCTATCAATCAGATCCGTATGTGTGTATGTGTATTTGTGTAATCTGAGATTCATACTTCAACAGTGCACATATCATTCCTATTTATACTTAATACACAAGTACTAAGTATTTACACAAACAACCCCTAAACTATTTAGTATTTACAAACATATACAATATAATTGTTTCATCTCTATTATTTATTCCCAACATTCTCCCCCTTAGAGATGAACACAATTCTTAAAAGTAAAATTCATTTCAACTCTACAAATATTGTCCATAACAATCTCCCCCTTAGAGATGAAATCAATTTTCTGATGAAAGTTCATTTCAAGGACTTTTTCGTGAATCTTCTTCTTTTCTTTGATCTCTGAATCTTCTTCTTTTCTTTATTTCTCTCTCTCTGATCTTCACATCTCTTTTCTTGTATTTTCTTGTAAGTACACTCCCCCTTGAATCTTGAATATCTTTTGAATGTCTCCCTTGATCAAAGTTGTTACAATTGACTTCAGTTGTCTTCAATCTACTCAACCGTTGTCTCTGAACTCTAGCTTTTCTCCCCCTCATGATGATCATAAGAATTATGAACATCATGCAAAGTCTTCAGAGACATAAGTGCAATGATTTTACAGTTGAGGAAATACGACAATAATTACAACTCAGAAATTATTACAAATTGATTTTCTCCCCCTTAAACTGATATCTCTCTCCCTATACAAAGCAGATTTATCTCACCCCCTCAAAAATTTCACTCCCCCTCGAATTGATACTATATATTTTTAAAACAAAAACAAAGCTTTTCAACTTTGGGGAAAATGAAACATATTCATTTTGTGAGAAAACGAGTCCAGGTCCACATAGGATTCCTGTTTGCACAATAGAAATAATCTATGTGACCTACGTTCAGTGCTGGCGTGATGTTAACACTGGTAGGATTTCCAAATAGTCATCGTGAAATCCTTTATCTTGAAAGAATCACTCTTATTTGTTCCGGCTTAGTCACTTTGGACTAGCAGTTTATAGACACGCAGACTGATAGACTCGATGTGTCCTAAAAGTGTATATAATCAGCTCTAGACACAATGTGTATCAAATGAAGTGGGAGACCGGAGCAAATGTCTTCCTTGTTTCAACATCAATAATATCCGAATGACATATCGATAGAAATATGCTATATCTCCGTGATTATTGAAACAGAAATCTTTTGAGAGATAACTGAGCAGTTGGTGGGGTTAAGTGCATGCATCATTGGGTCCATGACGTCTTTTTCAATATCAAGTCGCATAGGGCTTGATAGATTATGTGGATTACCCAGCCGACACAGTTTAGATAGGATTTACTTTTCTTTTAATCCTTTCTCAACTCTCAGCACTCAGCATTTTTCAACTAAGCTCCCTCCGGCTCACTTTTGAGAAATGAATTCAGTCAGCTTTATAGCAAAAGCATGATCTGATGCACCACCATCTCCTTTCAATATTAATATCCCTCTCATTTACAATTTATCTCTGCTCGACCCTGTCAGTACCCCGTGATAACTGACACTTCTCAACTAATAAACCTAAAGAACCCTCACCCGCACAATCTATAGATGGTTTGCTTCTTGGGTAGGTCTTCCGGTTCTGGTTAGACCATAGAAGCGATATTTATGCCTATCACTCAGATTGGTGCATAATCAGAGTCAGCAGAAAGATTTTCAGCTTTGAAAGGTCATGCGATATGATGAAATCCAACTTATATGATATTGGAGATGATATTCAGATAATTTTGAGAGATATCAGAATGAAATGGAAAATCTGATATATGATATGAAAAGAATCAGATTTTCTTGAAAGAATTAGCACATGGGAGATAACGAAGACAGTACGGATGAATCCAGTATAAATTGGAAGCATTGTAACAAAGAGAATCTCAGAAGAAATGAGATAATGAACATCAAAGGAGATTAGATCAATTAATCTCAATGAGAGATTCAGAGAATCAGAAAGAAATTTCTTTTCAGCTCAAAAATTATTTTTTTTTTTTTATGTGTGTATCAAATATTTTCATGAAAAATCACACACAGTTTTGAAAAATGTCATCGTCAAAGTGTGTCTGAAACTCCCCCTTGAAATAAGCACACAAAGTTAGTCAACTAAGAGAAATTAAATCAGGAGCAAAAAATTATAAAAATAAAAACTCCCTCTTTGTCAATTTCAGCTTCAGAGTTGAATTCAGGGCAGGAATTCCAGTAAGATATGTCTCTCACACTCGGGTTCTAATCTAAAATGATTAGAAGCCATATGTCGCCGAAGCTCGGGTTTCAGTCTGATGTAACTGAAAGCCATTAGCTTTGAGTTCTATACTGAAAAGTACAAAATCCAATTTCAGTGAAAATCGGGTTCTACTCTGTTGTGAGTAGAAGCCACTTTAGATGAAGTCCGGGTTCTAGTATGATATGACTAAAAACCATCTTGATATGAAGCACGGGTCTTAATCTAAAGTAATCAAGAGCCTCTTGAAATGAAGAACGGGTTCTTATCTGAAATGATAAGAAACCTATACCCTGCAAAATTTAAGATGTCTTTGGTATCCAAACAGATTTGGATCCAGACTTGTTAGCGTTTTTGGGTACCCATTTCAAAACAGGTTTTGGTACCCACTTGTACTTGGGTTTAGGTACCCATTGCAAGTTATAACTATCAGCTTCTCTTTCAAAAGCAGAAAACAAATTTCTTTGAGTATTTGAAAATTGAATATCTGAATTTCTAAAGAAACTTGAGTTTGAATGTTCAGACTTTTTCAAACTCTTCTTTATGAACAACTGTCCGGTTCTAGCCTGTTTCTGGTAATATTTGGTGTTTTTCTGAGAAATTCTTTTCTTTGAAGAATGACCAGTATTTCCAGAAACTTTAGGAAAATTTGACTTTGAAGATTCACCGGTGTAAATCTTTACCGGAAGTTGTTCAACAATTTTATCTTTGCCTCTGTGTATCTTTAACAGATACTTAAGTTTAAGATCTGAAGAAGAATCAAATTTAGAAAATTCAGTTGGATTCTTTTCACTTTTTGTAGATAAATCAGAATGAACAACTTTTGGATTTTAAACAAACTGAAGTATCTTTAACCTTTGATTCTTTTGAAGAAGGAGAATCACTAAGTTGTTTGGTAAGAGGAAGTATCTGATCTTCTAAACCTTTGATAATGACCAAATAAGAATTTCTGTCATTATCAAATGATTGGAAATCAGTTTTAAAAGATTGTTCTTTAATT
The DNA here is from genome assembly GCA_020465985.1 of Centrapalus pauciflorus. NCBI lineage: Eukaryota > Viridiplantae > Streptophyta > Magnoliopsida > Asterales > Asteraceae > Centrapalus > Centrapalus pauciflorus. The sequence goes on along the minus strand of JAANYP010006574.1, from coordinate 7,002 downwards.
AAAAACATCTTTCTTTCATCTTCAAACAACTTATATTCTGTTTTAAAATTTTGTTCTTTCAGTAATAACACATGTCTTTCCTTCTCAAGAGAATCTTTAGTTAAAGATAACTCTTTTTCAAGAGCAAAAAATTCTTCCGATTTATTTAAAACACAATTTTGATCAGTATGATTTGTCTTGGAAAGTAATTCTTCAAGATCTTTAACTTTCTTGTAAATATCAGATCTTTCAGGCAAAAAATATTTGAGTTGAGTTGCAGTCTGAAAATTTTCTTGTTTCAGCTCATCAAGTTCTTTAAATAATTCAGATATTTTCAATTGATGAGCACAACTCTAAGAGTTTTGTTTTTCTTTTAAGCTCTGAATTTCTTCATTCAGTATTTGTACGTCACGTAACGCCAAATGTTTATCAGTATTTAACTGAATGAGAATGTCGTAATTGTTCTTACGAATCTTTTCAGATTCAGTAAGTTTTGCAATTAGCTCAGACTTTGAAAATTTTTCATATTCCATTATGAATTGCAGAAAAATTGAATCTTCCAAGATGTTTTATGGAGAAACTGAGTGAATTCTGATAACACTTTGAAAAGCTATTTCAGTTAATGATAACTAGTGAAAAATCAGCTCTGAAATGACTTTTTGACGTTGAAATTTCAGCTTTTCTGCATAAAATTACCTGTAACTTTTTTCTGGAGTGGAATTAGGCCTCGAATTTGACGTATGGTAGACCTTCTAACGATGTTCCAGTCAAAAGTTATGGTCAATTTAAGCAGCAAAGGTCAACTAGTCAAGAGTATGATGAAACTCGAATGAATTAGGACTCAACTCGAATATGTAATGATCAAACTCGAATGATGAAGTATCAAACTCGAATAAAGAATCACCAAACTCGAATTAAGAAGTATAAAACTCGAATAATTGAGTGTGAAACTCGAATGAGAAGGGATTCAACTCGAATAACCCTTGAACTTTCTCGAATGAAATAGAAATCAATTCGAATTACAAAGAAGTTAAACTCGATCAAAGCTTCATGAAACTCGGTCAATGAAGTATGAAACTCGAATAACAATGGATGAAACTCGGTCAAAGCATTGATAAAACTCGGTCAAAGCTTCATAAAACTCGAATAAAGCTATCATAAAACTGGAATAAAGCTTTCATAAAACTCGAATAAAGTTTTCATAAAACTCGAATAAAGCTTTAATAAAACTCGAATAAAGCTTTCATAAAACTCGAATGCCTTCTTTATAAAACTCGAATGACACTATGAATTTAGTTATGCCCGAGTTTTATCATTTTTCAACAAAAACAAGATCAGATTCAAACTTTTTCAACAAAAATCCATGAATTGACCTCAAATTGATTTCGAAGGTTCGTTTTAATAGCAGAAACAACTTTTGTGAAAACACTTTGGCTAATTCTTGATTAAAAACCAAAAATCGACCAAAAACCTCAAGAACACACACTTTTTCAAAAAATCTGAAATTTCTCAATTAAATTCTGTGTGTTTTGAGATAATATTTGATGTTTATATCATCAGATTCACCTTTCAATTTCACACCTTCGATCCAAAATTCAGATCATTTCATCCACAGAATCAAAATCCTCAATTGATTTTCGGATTTTCAAAAAAATGAATATAACAGTGTTAAAAAAAAATGATTTCAGATTCAAAATTCACTCAAATTCAGCCATATTAGGCTCTGATACCAATTGTGAATTCATATTTCATGCAATTCAATCACATACAAACAATCAATATGAACAATTATCAATCCAACACATTATATTGAATGATTAATGAGAGAAATATTACATTGATGTTCTTGGTGACTTGCACAACACTTTTTCTCTCTATCAATCAGATCCGTATGTGTGTATGTGTATTTGTGTAATCTGAGATTCATACTTCAACAGTGCACATATCATTCCTATTTATACTTAATACACAAGTATTAAGTATTTACACAAACAACCCCTAAACTATTTAGTATTTACAAACATATACAATATAATTGTTTCATCTCTATTATTTATTCCCAACATATATATATATATATATATATATATATATATATATATATATATATATATATATATATATGAAATTCTCCAAAAAAAAAACCAAACTTATTGCTTTTTAATGTTTTTTTGGTTTTGTGATTTTTTTTTCTTATCATTAATCTATTCTATTAAATGAGTAACTAAATGTCACATTACACTTAATTAGACTGCCATTTGGATTAACCAGGAAATGACATGTGTATTATAGAAAGTTTCTATTCAAAAATAAAAAAAATAATTAAAGTGATTAATTTATAAAATATGAATAAAATAATATTTAAACTAAAAGTATCCAAGTCTAATAAAATCTATTTTGAATTCACATCAAATCCAATAAAATCTAATACTTTAATAGCTTATTAATAATAATATAATAAAAGTTTACAAGAATGTAAAAAAATAATTACTAATTATATACACATTTAAAAATATAGAAAAGTAATGGGTCATGATAAATAATAGGGCATTGCTATATATACACCTCATATTCTTAACTTTACTAACCACACACCCCCTTACTCACATGATTTTTGTTAATGACGTGAGACATAATGATTAAAAGTTAATCTCCTCTCACATTAAGAAGGGGGTGTGTGATTAGCAATTGAGAGGGTGTGCATATAAAGTTACCCTAATAATTCTTATGTACTTTTGTTAAAAAAAATAATTTTTCTATATTCACCTTTTAGTTTATTATATTTTATACAAACGACAATATATTAAAAATATCTGCGTACGACATGGGTAATAAACTATTAATAATAGCATGTGAATCAACATCACTTCCTAAAAAATATAATAAAAAATCATTTTGGGATGTACAAAACAATCAAAACCAAACCAAAAAACCAAAACCGAAATAGAAAAAGTCTCTTTGGTTTTATAATTTAAAAAAACTGTAAAACCTAAACCGAAACAATATATTCAGATATAAAATTCAGACTATACTCACTTCTAAAAACTATACATTCACATATATGTATCCAAAACACATTTACATATGTATATAATTCATATGTCGATGGTTCATTAGGTTGAAAGATGCCAGAACAAATAGTGACATTGAAGAGGAAAAATATCGACGATATTTTCTATACATAAACACAACTAACAAAAATCACAAATATAAATGTCAACAATAATATTATAAAAATTAAAATAAATAAAGAATATAAACTCTTAAATAAATTATTAAATATAAAATTTTAATTAAAATAAATATTGTTGGAAATTCGTATCGTTTTTCATAAAAACATAAACATTAATCACATTAAATGCACAACGGAAGCTTTTTAAAATTACGAATTTCGTACACGGATCATCAAGTGTACATAACATAAGTAATCATGAAAACATTAAAATCCGTACATTTGTATTCATTGACAAGAATACACGAATGAGATGCTTTCGGTATCCACCGGTGATGACACGATCGAGCGGCGCCAGGTATGTAATCAAACACACGAGGAACAGTGCTTTTTTTTTTTTCCGGCCAAGAATCGCTTGTGTTTGTTTCACCAACAACCCTTGAGTTTTGTACGTGTATGTATATCTATATATATCCATGTTTGACCAAATATATATATATATATATATATATATATATAGATTAAAACTTTAATATAATAATATAATATATATATTAATAACTATCTTTATTATTTAAACCTTATATAATTATCTCTATAATTATATATCCATTAAATAATATTTATCTATTATATATTATCTAATAATATATAAATGACTAGATAATTATTGATAATTATCTCTATTTATTTGTTTATAATTATCCATCTAATTATCTAATAACTAGATGATTATATCAACTCAAATAAATACATCTTTTTTTTAATATCCAATAATAAATAAAAGACTAGATTATTATTATTTAATTATCATCCAATGACAATTAAATCACTATAATATCTAATATTGTACTTTTAGTCTCCGTACTTTGAGATATAATTAATCACCCATTAATTTTAATCTCAATGATAATTTCGTGTCATAAACAATATCTAATATTATTTATTCAATAGTTTAACATCAGGGCTTGCCCTGGTGGCCACCAAGTTTTCATAAGGGGCTTGGGGAGAGTTGTTACCCGGGTTCGATCCTCACTAGAGGCGGATTTTGGGGTTTTTCACTTCAGGTGAACTAATCTAACTATGGAGATTTTAATCTAACTAGGATATTGTGGTGGGGATCGAACCGGGATCTGTCGGCACTTGAGCCTAGGCGATAACCACCACACCAGCCGTTCAAAGAAAAATTGCATCTGCTCAGTTGTGCTCATCGGTGTGACCCTCAAGTGTTTTATGAAATCAGCCATGATGCAGTAGTAATGTCATCTTTACACACTATACACTAACATACTCCCACTTGTGTAAGACGACATACTGTCCTGCAGCATGCGCCTAAAGGAGGTCATGGCTAGACACTTTAGGCAACCAATGTCATAAAAACTCTGACTCTCATTCGGGCATTCTTGTTGAAACAACCTTCCAAAAAGAAACTTAGCTTATATCCCATGCATCGCGATATTTCAATGTGATAGCTAGGCATGGATTAGATCAACCGTAGCAAACACGATTATGTTTCTCGACTCCCTGATCTCATACTGAACTGTAACAGACAGATTAGAACACATCAGTTCTGTCCGAGCATGGCCATGCATTTCTGTCAGTATCGATCGTCGAGGGGCCCAGAAATATCTCTTCTTAGTTAAAAAGAAGGTGCAAATCGCATATTGACTATCTAGGCCTCCAGCACGACTCCCACTGCAACCAGCCTCGAACCGTTATGATCACCCAGTTACAGATGACGTTAGGTTAGGCCAAATGTACATCAGCACCCACACTAAAGTACGTAGACATCTCAAGTACTAAGGATTACCTTTTTGAGATGACTCATGACTATGATCCACAAAGTGCTCTCAATCGCTGGGTCAATCCAATATTTGGTCATAACAAATACCTTTGAATTTTGTCTAACCTTTGCTATATTCATCACCCATGAATATCAACCAAAAACCACAGTAGCCTTTTAATTCTCATTGTGGTTCCCACGACAACTAGCAGCTATGGAATAGTTTTAGAATAACTTCAAATTTATTCTTGGATTTTTAAAACATGCAAAATAGAACGACATTAAAGATATCATGTTGATCTCCTTTATCTCAATAAACACAACATGACTTCCATCAATTTAATGCTACCGTTCCTTTATCAAATGTAACGGTAACACGATCTATCGAAAAATTAATTTCAGACATGATCTTAGTGGGAGTGTTCTCTAGTTAACTGACTTAACTTCCACTACCGATTATCTTTGAAAAATTACACTAGTTCTTTATTACAACTTCTTGTAATATTATTCAGACCCATTCTGAATATCCTTACAAATTTATATCCATTATCTTTAGAGGAACTTGTAAATCACTCATAAAGACACCAGGATTAAAATTTAGGAGCTCTAGCAAATCAGATTAATTGCTACTAGTGGTACGTTTAGATGTTTAGTCCTGTATCTGACAGTATGCGGTTTATCTATATCTTAACAAAATATCTTAACATAATAACACTGTGTTCAAATTTTTTGATATGTATCTGTAGGTCCCGAGAGGTTCCCAAAGTATATAGTTATAAGCTGTAGAGGGGGGTGAATACAGCAATTTAAAAACTAGACACTCTTTTCTCAATGTTTGTATGTATTATCAACAATTTGTTAATTACAAACAAGCTTGAATGCGGAATAGTTCAAGCTGAGATGACAGATACAACAGTATGCTTACTAGTCTAAGACAGACTCAAACTAGTATACAATGAATACACTCACTAAGAAGCACTCACTGTGTTTACAAGACTTAAAGGAACGGCTTATGTAAACAGCTTATACACACAGATGCTGGTTTACACAGAAGGTTTGCATGCATGAAAATCACACTTGCACGTTCACTCTTGGGTTTCAGCACTTAGCTTTCTTCACACTTCTTTCTGACCTTAGAAGCTTCCTTTTATACTCACTTAGAGGATCTAAGAGAAACATCTTCATTGGACGGAATGAAAAAGGAGAAGTCTTGTTGAAAAGACAACATAACCTTTTCTGCACTTTTCTGAAAAGCAGACTTGTCTTCACATGTGCAGAACTTTTGTCTTTTTACTTTGTCTACTGTTGCATTGCCTTTAACTAATTTAGGAATGTCAACTTTGCGTCTTTCTTCCTTGTAAAGGCCTATTTTGATATAAGAAAAAGGTCTGTCACCCTTTTTCAAATAACCTTTTGTCTTCATGTTACAGAACAGCTTGGGCAGGCTGAGCAGTTCTGCAGTTCTGTTTTCCACTTTGTCTTCGACTTTGTAAACTGATCTTGTAGTCAAAAACAATACATGATGACTTGGAAACATATTCCATAAAGTGTTTAGCCTGTTCACAAAGAACAGGTTCTGTTCACAAAGAACAGAAAACTTTAAAAATACCCAAGCTGCTCAACAGTGTAGAGCAGCGTAAACAGTTTATGTCCAGCCTGTTCAGCAGACAGAGCAGCTTGGACAAACTGTCTAAGTTGCAACACATGCAACATATAGAACAGCTTTAGACTAATATTTCAAATCATTTTCAGGTTTCAATAAGACATATAACAGGCCTTAAATTCAACCTTCAAATGCATCAACAGGTTTGATTATAAATCTCCCCCTCAGATGTAGAACAGGTTTGACTGAGGCCTTTTTGTGCCTAACAATCTCCCCCTATTTTGCCAATTTAACCAGTCCAGCTGGTCCTTATCAAAAAATCACTATATATTTTTAGCAGTACATTTTTGCTGAATATAAAATTACAACATTAAAGTAAAGTAAAGATCAGTTTTATTATATAACACTGGATTCTTGACTACACTAGAACAACACATGTTTTCTTACAAAAGAGTATCAACTAAT
>JAANYP010006573.1:0-20559 GCA_020465985.1 Centrapalus pauciflorus | reverse complement strand
CAAGCATTAAGGCACGGCGTGCCCTCCTGAAAACCATCATTTCAGAGCTATTTTTGGGCCAATTAGAGGACGACAACACAAAGGCACGGCGTGCCTTACTTTAGGGCACGGCGTGCCCTCTTCTGGCTATAAAAACTCGTGAATCTTTGCATTTTTTTCATTCTTGGACGATTTCTTCACTTCACATACGTAAAAATACACTTTCGGGAGAGGAAGGAAGCTCATTTGGGCCATTTTGGGAAGAAATCTTGAAGGGAAACATCTCTACAACGTCGGGAATCATCGATAGGGGAGTTTTCACATCTCTAACTCGTTTGGTTATGTGTAATCTTTCTATGTTTATGATGAACAAGTTGTATTTCTCCACTTCTATGGAGTAATTGTTTTGTAATCATGTGGATATGTAAACCCTAAACATTGGATGGTGTTATTTTTGTTGGATGAATATCATTGTTGTTTCTCGCTTTGAAAGAAGATTTATAGCTTTGAGTATGTATTTGCTTGTGTTTACCATAAATATTTGATTTTCCACAATGAGAGTTGGGTTTAACTAGTATTTGTTCTTAATGAAATAATGTGTTTGTTTCGTTGAGTCTTTTAAGCTTGTGAGAGTAAAAAGGGTAAAACTTGCATATATTTGATTAAGGTTATAACATCGTTTATATTGTTGATGTGGGTCTCGATTTAGATAGTGTTTTGATTTGTGAGATGATAAACACCTTTCATAGCAAGAATCTATATGTAAGTATTCAGATTGCATTATCGGTAATAAAAATATATTTGAGTGATCTTTATATTTTTAATGTTGATTGTGGGAGGATGAAATTATAGTTAAGTGATCTTTATAATTTTATTGTCATTACTTGCATTGCAATTTGTGATAGGTCGGTAGTTGAGTGATCTTTGCTTACTTATCATTAATTGTATATTTTAAGGAGTTGATTCATATTTGAGCGATCTTTATGGTTTTACTTCTTATATTCACAAGATAGTTATTCTAATGGATTGTATTGTCTGGTCATCCAATGTTTAGGGGGAGCATTCCCACATGATTACCTTTTTCAAGATTGTCTTTCCAAAACTTCTTGTTCTAATAGTATATTGACTGTGGTAGTGTGTTATTTTGTTCTTGAATCTAAGTTTACTTTTCAAAACTATCCACTTTTAATTTTCACTAACCATTAACTGACGGTTTTTTATCATAATCAACCAATTGTCCCTGAGTTCGACAACACGGACTTACCTAAGCTATGGTAGCAAACGATAGGTAATACTTGCCTATTTGTCCGCTAGTTCCAGTTCAGTTAGTCTCGTTCTTTTTTATATTAAAACCAAGGTGTGTCAACGGCACATCATCAGTATAAAACTCGATGTGAATTGTATGAATCTCAAAGGACTGTTGACAAATTTCAAAGTGAAATTGTTGAATCTAGAAGAGTATGAAATGAAACTCAAATGGTTCTTGATGAAACTCGAACCAAGTGAACGATGTCAAATTGAATAGAACCAAATTCAAAAGACTCAGAATGAATCTCGAATACTAATCTTTGAATCTCGTAGTGACTTGTATGAAACTTGATAAACTTCAAATGAAGTTTGGTAAAACTCGATTGACTAATGATGAACTTCGAATCTTTCAGAATAAATCTCGAACTCTTCGACACAAAATTCGAAGAATTTTATATAAATCTCGAAGAACACTTAGTAAAATCCGAATAAAATGGAGTCAAATTCGAATAATACTTGGTAAATCTCGAATTTTGATACCAAAATTTTGAACAACAAAGAAAGTTAAGTTTATACCGAGATTCAACCATTTTTGAAAAAAACAACTTCAAATGCACCTTTGCCCAAAAAAAAAAATACACGAATTGACCTCAAATTTGCAACATAAACTTGAATTTATCAAAGAAACACTTTTTGTGAAGATAATTTGGCCAATTCTCGATTAAAAAACCCAAAATCGACAAAAACTTCAAGAACACACTTTTTCCAAAAAACAGAAAATCTTCAATTAAAATCTGTGTTTGAAGATGGAATTCAAAACTTATACCAGCGATTTCGCCCTTCCTAACGTCCTTCCAAATGACATTTTTGGATATTGAACATTTTCGACAAAAAAGTCAACAAATCGAAAAAAATCTGAATTAATCACTCAAAATTATCAATATCAGGATCTTATACCTATTGTTAGTATCAATATCTGATACGAAATCAACAATAAAACTCTAAGAACAGATGAATCACAAACAACCGAATGATTGATATTGAGAGAATGATTTCACAGTCCAATACGGGAATGGACTATTACAATCAACTGCTACAGTACTGTTAAATTCAACCCTATTTTGTATTCAAATACAAGTTTCACAATATTACATAACAGTCCGTAGACTTAACTTTTATAAACAAGAAATATATTCTAAAAAATATATTCGTAATTACTTGAGGTGGAAAGGGTTTTTAGTTGCAGGAGATATTTTTTTGGTAGAAGCCCAAGTTTACGAAAATGTTGTTGGTATATATATCATCACTTTTTCCATACAGATTCTTTTTACTGGCTATTAAATTTGATTACATTTGGAATGTTGATTATGTTTTTCACAAATCTTGATTGTTCATTTTCGATAATGAATTCTTCTTAACTGTTCTCATTTGAAGAAATTTTGTTACGCATTACCTAAGTTGTCTAATTGTACGATCCGTGGAAGCAATTCTATAACCTGTTTTTAACTATGTACCACCAATCGTGTTGGCAGAATTATCTCGGAGGCAGATATAGTTTTATTTGTAATTTCTTATATAACTTGTTAAACTAAATAGTTGCATCTGGTGTCGTTTGTGGTTTTTTAATCTCAGATTTCTTACGTTTGAGTAGGTTTAGTTAAAAGATTAATTTGCAATCTTGAATTGTGTTTTTTGTAAAAATCTTTATTTTGTTGTTTGATTTGAATATTAATTGATATCTCAATTGTCGGTTTATGAAAAGGGTCAGTAGTTGTTTTATTTGAATTAAGGATTTGAAAATGCATATATATGCATATGTTATCATTTAGTTTTATTCTTAGATAATTAGAAAAATTCTACTTATGTCTCAAGTTAGAAATTCGAAAACCAATTAACTAATAATGTATGATAAAGAAGACATCCCCAAAGAAACCTAGGTAAGAACAGAAAAAACTTGTAAAACATACTTAATAGAAGAGATTGAAGTTTAATAAAAAAACATACTTTATCAACCTATCATCAAAAAATGTCAATAAGATCATCACCGGAAGATCATCCCAAAAAGTTGATACAACAAATAAAACATACATCAAAAGATCATCACCAAATGTCAACCCAACACATTTAAAAAACAAAATAGGCTTGATTATTGTTTATATGTCAATGTAATTTTTTCATCCCAACAAAAGTCTAAGGCGGTGTGCTTCTGGAATCTCTGGTTCCTACTTGACACTCGTAAACTTCGTAGAAATCAAAATAGTCACTGATAACATATATAAGATTTCTTATTAAAATGATAATAAAGTATAAAATTGGAAAAATAAATAAAATTATCAAAAAGATAGTCGAGTATAGAAAATAACAAACTTGTATTCATATGACAGAGTTTAAGTAATATGTATATAATGGATTTCTCTATTATTGCTCTGAAGAACCTTACAGGACGCGTATCACTAATTCAAAACATAATCATACTTACGTTCCCCTAAAATTCTTCGAAAATAAAGTTAGTAAGCAGATGATTAACATGATATGTCATAATAATTCTAATACGTAAACATACTTACGAACCGTCTGATAGAAATACTTCAAAAAAACTGTAAAACAGAGTGCATAAATGTTCACTCTTAACCACACCACCCGCGATGACTTTTCAAACAACTTCTAAAACAGAAGATAAGTTTAGTTATTTATTATGTACTTTGAAATGTTACAAAACTAAAGTGAGAGCTTTAATAAAAGTTTTAGATGTACCAATTAAGATATTTCGAGTGATTCTGTCTTCTGCGATGGTTCTAATTGAAGACGTCAACGGATAAAACACAAAGTCATTTTCATTAACACTTGTCAGCCGTGTAAGGTTAGTGTTTATGCTTATGCGTATCTCCCATTCATTACGAAGGAAACTAAAACCTTCATGTCTTGGGTATTCATAATAGTTCTCTTCGACTTGAAAATGATCCAAGGAAAAAATACTCCACCCACCAAATCTCTTCGCTCAAAAATAGGTATTAACCCTTCACGAATGATTGCTGTCATTTTTCCCCTCTTGAAAATAAACATAAATATAGTGGAAAAGAAATAGAGCAGATCAATGCTAACATATAAAGAATCTTAACGAACAAACATCTATAATGCCACCTTGTAGATCAATGCACAATGTATTGAAATTTATCTTGAACCATTAAGAAGCATGTACCTTCAACGCGAGCTAAGCTAGAGATGCCTTTGGCCCATATGGTATGAATTGTGCCTCAGCCCATAGTAGCCGTTGGCGTTGCAATTTTCGTGTCCGTTCTCCAAACAAGTCTCCATAGTCTTATCTAAATGATGAATCCCCATCTCGATTACCTTAATCAATCGTTACAGATTTTTCTAGTTCATCAAAGAACACCAATTCGATGCAACCATAAGAACATGCAAACTAACAAAGCTAACCAACTTTTCTTTCAAACTTATTGCTACTACAAAACTACATTTACAACTTTAAATCCATGGCATTAGACATAATTTACTGCATTTTAGATAATAACAAGTTAGAACTGACAATCGGTCAAACTGAAAAAAGACAATAGAACTATGTAATTGCATTTTAAACAGTCATAAGTTATTTCTAAATTTTAAAGACCACAGTAAATTGCAAGTTGGAATTTGAAATAATTATTTGAAAGACATCATTAAATCTTTATTATAGAATGTTTCTGCAATCTTGATAAATAAATAAATTCTTCAATCTTGATTACAGATTGTTTGTGCAACAAAATAATTAAAGTAACCAGCTGAAACGCATGACCATTTATAAAACCCATGTTACCAATAATCATTACTGTCTGCCCATCTTTCAAGCCTCACTTATTTTCTTTTTGAGACAAAAAATAATTTGAAGAGAGTGATTATAACCATCGAAGTTGATTGAATAGAGAATAATCGTTGGATCACCAGATTACATCTACTAAATATGGATAAAAAAACATTACAGATGTTTCTTCCTGGTTAAATGATTATAGTTCTTCCACTACATTGCTAGTATTTTCCTCCAATTCTACAGTTTCAATCTGCAGATTCAAGAAAAAAACACATGTCAAAATAGTCTCTAAAGGAACAAAATCCACAAGATTGAGCTTGCGACATCTGATAATCATGTAGGGTACACTTCTTAGTGTGAATGTAAAAATAGAGTGGGAATTGACGCCTTTTAGCTAATACTTTTCTAAGATTTTTTATAGATTCCATGTACTCCTTCCTTCCTATCCTCCACAACATGTACTCCTTCCTTCCCATCCTCCACAAGCTCTAGCTATGGGTTCCTTAAATTTGCTGTCAAGATATTTCAAAGCTTTCTTAGAAAGCTAAAAGATATGTTATACACTCGTACAACTCCAAGAATGTAAATTTCATAGTGTGCTATTCATTTTTGGCTTTTAAATTACTAAAAACAGTTCCATCCATTTAACAAAAACATTGGAGTTAAGCTAAACTCATATCAGTAAAATCTTAAAATCCAAAAACCAAATGAAGCACTGATTATAGTAAGTTAAAACGATGAAACAGAACTTACACAACACTAGCAGACATAATATATACATATATGTATATATATATATATATATATATATATATATATATATATATATATATATATATATATATATATATATATATATATATATATATGTTAGGCACAAAAAGACATCAGTCAAACCTGCTCTGCATCTGAGGGGGAGATTATTAATCAAACCAGTCGATGCTTTTGAAGGTTGAATTTAAGGCCTGTTATATGTCTTATTGAAACCTGAAAATGATTTGCAATATCAGCCTAAAGTTGTTCTATGTGTTGCATGTGTTGCAACAAAGGCAGTTTTGCCCAAGCTGTTCAGTCTGCTGAACAGACTGGACATAAACTGTCTACGCTGCTCTACACTGATGAGCAGCTTGGGCAGTTTACATGTGTTGTGTTCTTTGTGAACAGAACCTGTTCTTTGTGAACAGGCTAAACACTTTATGGAATGTGTTTCCAAGTCCTCATGTATTGTCTTTATCTACAAGATCAGTTTACAAAGTCGAAGACAAAGTGGAAATCAGAACTGCTCAGCCTGCCCAAGCTGTTCTATTACATGAATACAAAAGGTTATTTGAAAAAGGGTGACAGACCTTTTTCTTATATCAAAATAGGCCTTTACAAGGAAGAAAAACACAAAGTTGACATTCCTTATTTGGTTAAAGGCAATGCAACAGTAGACAAAGTGAAAAGACAAAAGTTCTGCACATGTGAAGACAAGTCTGCTTTTCAGAAAGGTGCAGAAAAGGTTATGTTGTCTTTTCAACAAGACTTCTCCTTTTTCATTTCGTCCAATGAAGAAGCTTCACTTAGATCCTCTGAGTGAGTATAAAAAGAAACTTCTAAGGATTGATCGATTAAGCTAAAAAGCTAAGTGCTGAATACAAGAGTGAACGTGCATTCAAAGTGTGTCTTTCATGCATGCAAGTCTGCTTGAATAAAACAGTACTCAGTGTCTAAGCTGTTCTTGTTCAAGCTGTTCCTCAGAGTCTTGTAAACACAGTGAGTGATTCTTAGTGAGTGTATTCATTGTAATTAGTTTAAGTCAGTCTTAGACTAGTTAGATATACTGTTGTATCTGTCATCTCAGCTTGAACCTTTCCGCATTCAAGCTTGTTTGTAATTAACATTTGTTAATAATACATACAAACATTGAGAAAATTGTGTGTAGTTTTTTAAAGTGCTGTATTCACCCCCCCCCCCCTCTACAGCTTAAAGCTATACACTTGGGATATCTTTTGGGACCTACAACTGGTATCAGAGCAGTTTAGAGTGTGTGTCATTCTAGATCTCTCATTCTCCCAAAATTTCCATGGACAACAGTGCTGCAAATTCCTCATACTATGACAATGGCTCAATGGGCAAACCTCCAAAGTTCAATCATCAGAACTTTTCTGGTTGGAAGTGTAGAATGATGCTCTACTTAGAGAATCTGGATGTACAACTACCAGAGATTGTAATGGAGGGTCCCTATGTGCCAACCTCTGTTACAACAATAACTCCTGCTGTTGAAGGAGCTGCTCCTGAGATCAGAACATTTGAGAAAGCAAAAGCTCAATGGTCTGATGAAGACAAAAGACTGGTGGCTCTTGATGCAAAGGCCAGAAACAATCTGGTCATCTCTCTACCTGATGATGTGTTCAAACAGGTTGAGAAGATGAAGACTGCCAAGGAGATGTGGGATACTTTGTGTACCGTCTATGATGGACCCACAATCACACTTGACAACAGGATTAACAATCTTGTTAGACAGTATGAACTCTTCTTTGCAAAACCAAAGGAGACTCTCACTGAAACCTACACCAGGTTTACTGCTCTTGTAAATGATCTCAAAGCTGTTGGGATCACCAAGGACAGCCTGACTTTGGTAAACAAATTCTTAGATGTTCTGCCTGAAGAATGGAATTATTTTTCTACAATTTTAAGGAATTCAGGTACCATCAAAAGTATGGATGTTGTTAACTTATATGGATCCTTACTAAATGATGAGTAATCAAGGCAACAGAAGAGAAATGCCTTGGAAATATCTAAGAAAGGTGCAGCCTTTGTGGCTAGTGTGAGACAACCTGTAAATCAAGTGAGTGATGTGTTCATTCAACCTGATCAACAGGCTGATGATAAGGAGGAAATATCTGATGAGGAAGACATAGCAGATATTGCTGAACTGGATGATGAGCAGATGATAGCCATGCTTGTCAAAAGGTTCAACAGGAAAAGGTTTGGAAGAAACATGCTACAGGGAATCTCAAATGCTGTCAAAAAGAAAGCATTTGACAAGACCAAAGTTGAGTGCTTCAAATGTGGTAAAACTGGCCATATACCTGCCGACTGTGTGTCAAAAGCTGTTGGTCAGACATCCAAACTACACAAGACAAACAAGGATGATGGTTATAGGTTTATGTACTTTATGGCCATGGCTAAGCTGAGGAAGTTAGAAAACTCAGTGGTTTCTAACAGGCAAAAGGGACTAATGGCTGAAACTTGTGACTGGGAGGAGTCTGATTCATCATCTGATGAAGAAGACAACAACTGTCTGATGGCCAACACTGATGTCCCATCAACAAGCAACTTCAAACGGGATCTGGCTGAAGCTGAAGCTTTCAGCAGCTTGGAGAATTGGAACCCTACAATGATGTATAAGGTACAAAATTTTATGGATTACAGTTCTGAAGAAAAAGTTAAAATGTTTGAATATATGCTTGTTGATCTAAAAGCTGCTGTTGAGAAGCATGTTGTGTTATTATCTGAAATCTCTAAGCTAAAAACTGATAATGAAACAAAGTCCAGTAAACTGGACAGCTTCCATAAGTTGGAAGCTGAGCTTGATGAATTAAAACACATCAATTCCATTTTACTGGAAGAAAAGAGAGAAACAGATATAAAACATGCTAAGCTTCAAAAGATAGTTGACTCTTGGTGCCAATCTACACAAAAAGTCAGCCACTGCATAAGTCAGCAGATTCCTGCACAAATCCGAGCCTATCTTTGAGGGGATCTTGACACAGCAGCTTCCATTGTTGAGGTTAATAATTTAAAAGAAGACTTGTCCACTCTTGGTGAGCTTCCAAACCCTTTTATTCAAAGAGTGAATGGTAAATTAATCTCAACAAACAGGTTTGTCAGGCCTCAAAACACTGACAGCTTGTGTGAACCCAGCTTAAAAGCTGTTGATGAAATCAGTCTTTCATTTAATAAGCTTGCTAAGTGTTCTGCTGATTCACACAAGCAAAAGAAAGGAAAGCATGTCCAAACTGCAGCTGTGAACACCAAACCTGTTGACAAAACAGACTTTGGGTCTAAAGCTGGTGTAAAAAGGCATACTAATCCTTTTAATGCTGAACACTTTGAAAATAAGTTTTCAAAGGGAAAGCGTCTGCCTTTAACAAGAGTAAGTCTCAGGTTGAAGGCAAACCAGCTGTGATTTCAAATAAGTTTTCTAATCATAGTGGTAAACTGGTTTTAAATGAGAGTAAGTATTTAAAACCAGGAATAATGATTATGTTGATAGGCAACATCAATCACATCTCCGGAAGAGCAAAGGCAAAGCCATTGCTCAGCCTGAGAGATCTGGGAATAAGTTTCCTAAACCTGTGGAAGGTCAAAAGCCAATCAAGCTTCCTATCTTTGATATCTGCCCTCCTAAAAAGAGGAAAGAAGAGACAGGCAAAGCTGTGGTTATTGAACTTTCCACTCAAGCTGTTGATTCATCAAAAAGTAATAAGTTTGCTAAACCTGCTGATGGAATCAACAGAAATAAACTAGAATGTGTTTCTGAAAGGTCTTCTTCCAAAAATGCTAAAAGGAGAAAGTGTTATAAATGTGGAATGAAGACACATTTGGCCAAAGACTGTCCTGAAACTGTGGACATGAGGCCTGCTGACTCTAATGTTTCCCTCACTGCCAACATAAACAGTGTTGGAAACATCTCAGTCAATGAGAATGGTATTCAAACTGATACCATTCAAATAGGGAATATTAGTGTTGACATCTCAAGTCCATCAACAAATGTTGATGAAGTAGGAGAACTCATCTCTGTGATGAGTTCCCCTAAAAGTATCTAATATTCTTCTTATCACTCTGCAGGAAAAACAACCATCCCAGGTTTGGTACTTGGACAGTGGCTGCTCAGGGCATATGACAGGTTGTAAGGACCTGCTGAGTGATCTCAGGCCTGAAAAAGGGCCAAAAGTCACATTTTGTGACAATGTACAGGGATCCACTGAGGGATATGGAACTCTTAAAGCTGGTGCTGCAGTGTTCAAAAGAGTAGCCTATGTGGTTGGGCTAAAACATAACATTGTCAGCATAAGCCAACTGTGTGATGCTGGCTATAAGGTTAACTTTGATGAGCACCTGGGTTACATACTGGATCCCCAAGGCAAAATTGTGATGTGTGCTCAACGAAAGAAAGGTGTATATGTTGTGGACATGCAATCTGCTGATCCCACAACTGAAACCTGCTTTCTCACAAGAACAAATGCTGACTTAAACTGGTTATGGCACAAAAGGCTGTCACATCTGAACTTCAAGAACATCAACAAACTCTATAAGAAAGAGTTGGTGACAGGTTTGCCTTCTATGACCTTTGTTAAAGATAAACTCTGCACAGCTTGTGAGAAAGGCAAGCAGAGAAAATCATCATTTAAATCCAAACAGAACTTCTCTATTGATACTCCTCTCTTCTTAATCCATATGGACTTCTTTGGACCTGTTAATGTCCCAAGTCTAGGAGGAAGAAGATACACTTTAGTAATGGTTGATGAGTTCTCCAGGTACACATGGGTTATCTTCTTGAAAAGCAAAGGTGAGGCTGCTAGAGAAATTATTGGATTTGTGAAAAAGATGGAAATGCTGAACTCTGTCCAAGTAAAGCAGCTTAGAAGTGATCATGGTACTGAATTCGAAAACAGTACTCTTGAAGACTTCTGTGAAGAGAAAGGAATTACTCAAAACTTTTCAGTTGTAAGAACTCCACAACAAAATGGAGTTGCTGAAAGGAGAAACAGAACTCTCATTGAAGCTGCTAGAACCATGCTGCGTGCAACTGGTTTACCTTCATCATTCTGGGCTGAAGCTGTTAACACTGCCTGCTTCACCCAAAACAGATCCTTAGTGGTGAAAAGGTTCAACAAGACACCTTTTGAGCTGCTCAAAGGGAGGAAACCAAATGTCAGTTACTTCCATGTATTTGGTTGTCCCTGCTTCATTTTGAATCAAAGGGATCAACAGGCAAAGTTTGAACCAAAAGCTGATGAAGGTGTGTTTGTTGGCTACTCTGCTATCTCTAAAGCCTACAGAGTGTACAACAACAAAAGAAAGGTGATAGATGAATCTATCAATGTCACCTTTGAAGAGTCCAAGAATGCTACCAGCAAAGCTGTTCCTGAATCAGTTTCAGAAGAATTAAACTTTGATGATCTGATGCATTCAAACAGTGAAGAGGACTCAAAAGCTTCCACATCACCCAGTGTGGAACCTGTTAATCATGATGGGCATGATGGTGATTATGTCAATACATCCTGTGTGAGTAAGTGTACTGACCTAATTACAACTGTATGTCCTGAACCTATCAATGCTGACTTTCCTGGTTCCTCTGCTGATATGTTCAACAGTGGTCAGTCATGTTCAACAAGTGAGCAGGCTCAAGACAACAGTGTGTCTGAAAATCTTGAGAGCTGTTCTACAGGACCTGCTGAAGCTGCTGATAACTCAGGAGAATCATCATTGAAGAATGATCCTAAGTGGATCAGATGTCACCCCAATGATCAAATAATTGGTGACATCAACAAAGGGGTACAAACAAGGTGGGACAGCTTAGGGAACTTCTGTATGTTCTCTAGTTTTGTTTCACTAATGGAGCTAAAGAAAGTGGATGAAGCACTAAAAGATGCCAATTGGATCACTGCCATGCAAGAAGAACTCAATCAGTTTGAGAGAAACAAGGTATGGAAGCTGGTCCCTGCACCTAAAGGCAAAACTACAATTGGCACTAAATGGGTTTTCAGAAATAAGATGGATGAGCAAGGTCATGTTATAAGAAATAAGGCAAGGCTGGTTGCTCAAGGTTATAGACAGGAGGAAGGAATTGACTATGATGAGACATTTGCTCCTATGGCCAGACTAGAAGCAATTCGTTTGTATCTAGCCTACGCTGCTCATAAGAGCATTAAGGTATTTCAAATGGATGTGAAGAGTGCATTTTTAAATGGAAAGCTGCAAGAAGAAGTTTATGTCAAGCAGCCTCCAGGCCTTGAAAATGAACATCATCCAGGTTTTGTCTATAAGTTGGACAAAGCTCTCTATGGTCTCAAACAAGCCCATAGAGCCTGGTATGACACTCTTACTGAGTTCCTTATGAGCAATGGGTATTCCAGAGGTAAAGTGGATATTAAACTGTTCATAAAGAAGGTGAAATCTGATATTATGCTTGTTCAAATTTAGGTGGATGATATAATATTTGGCTCTACAAATGAGCAGTTATGCAAGAATTTTTCATTACTCATGAAATCTAAGTATGAAATGAGTATGATGGGAGAACTTACTTTCTTTTTAGGATTACAGGTTAAACAAACCTCAACTGGAATTTTCATAAATCAAAGAAAGCATACATTAGATCTGTTGAAAAAGTTTAAATTTGATCAAAGTTCTCCTATTAAGACCCCAATGGCAACCAATGTAAAATTGGATGCTGATACCAGTGGCTAAGCTGTTTCAGTAACAACTTACAGAGGTATGATTGGGAGCTTGCTATATCTAACTGCTAGTAGACCTGATATTATGTCTGCCACCTGTCTATGTGCTAGGTTCCAAGTTGATCCAAAGGAATCTCATCTAGCTGCTGTTAAGAGAATATTCAGATACCTGAAGGGTACACCCGGTTTGGGTCTTTGGTATCCCAAAGACTCCAGCCTTGAACTAACAGGTTATTCAGATTCTGATTTTGCAGGCGGCAGGCTAGATAGGAAAAGCACAACAGGTGGATGTCAACTCCTTGGTGGTAAGTTGATAAGTTGGTGCAGCAAGAAGCAGAACTCAGTGTCTACTTCTACAGCTGAAGCTGAGTACATTGCTGCTGGAAGCTGCTGTGGGCAGATTATGTGGATGCAGCATCAGCTTGAAGATTATGGGCTTGTGTATAGGAAAATTCCTATTCTGTGTGATAACACAAGTGCCATAGCCATTTCCAACAATCCAGTTTTTCATTCAAGAACAAAGCATATTGAATTCAGACATCACTTCATCAGGGATCACATCCAGAAAGGTAATGTGGAGGTAAGTTTTATTTCCACAAATGAACAGCTTGCAGACATTTTCACCAAACCTCTGGATGAAACAAGGTTTAATTACCTTGTCAGCAAGCTGGGCATGTTAAACAAAAGTGACTAAGTGTCCTCAAAGGTCTAAAACTGTGTATGTCTCACACTGATCAAGTTTCTCAGAACAGCTTAGACAGACCAGGCTCTGCGTGTTATGTACTTGATCAGCTTGAACATACAACAGGCCGAACACAAACAGTCTACTCGTCTAGCCTGATCTGCTGGTCCATTCTCTACTCTCATTCCCTCACACTGACTTACAAGATATTATCTTGTAACCTGCTCAGCTATTGGACACAACCTGTTCCTACATAGTTCGACAGGCTGAGGGAACAGCTTGTAGAATGAACAGCTTGTGATGACTCTGCTCATCACAGGTTTGACCAACAGCTTCGACCAACAGTTTTAATTACCTTTCTTCAAACTTAAGTTACTTAATTAATGTTTTTATTTAACTTAATTACTGCGGATAATGTGGGTTACGTGTGTTAGTGATTAAAAAGGGCTCAAGTGGTCTGACAAACGGTCTGACATGGACAACCGTTCCGTTTTCCATTAACGACCTTTTCAAATCAACCGCCCAAATCTTTCTCTCTCATACACACTCACATTCAAATCCTATAAATACCTCATACTGTTACATCTTCGTCTTCCTCACTACTATCATCTGTCTTCTAATAACCCTAAATATTCGACTAAGTGTCTTGTGCTTCTGCTACTTTCTCTACTCCCAAAATGGCTCATAGAAATAACCCCTTCCTACCAGTGTTTGTTGGTGATGATGTGCAGAAGCATCCATCAGTCACCACAATGCTAACCCTCAAACCCACAAACTACATTGCCAACCTTACAATCCCCAAAAACTATGTGGGGAAAGGTTATGATCAAATGGTGGAGTTTTTGCAAGTTCATCCGTTGAACTATGCTATGACTGCTACTCCTGGTGTCCTGTACCAGGAGATGGTGTACGAGTTCTGGTACACTTGTGCCTACAACCCGAACACCAAAGTCATCAAGGGGACTATTCTCAATGGGACTCAGACCATTGAGATTACTTCTGATCTTCTCAGGGAGGTTCTTCATTTACCCATTGCTGATTCATATGATATGCCTCAGCCTGAAAATGAGCAAAAGGGAAATTTGCTACGCTTCGGTGGTGTAGCAGACCCAAAAATTGGAGCAACGTTGCACAGGAAGGATTTGTCTCCTACTGACAGCTTTCTATTTGCTTCTGTGATGATGAGCTTCAGTAGCAAAGTTGGTTCATTTGACCAACTGAGCCGTGATGAAGTCCCAATAGTCCTACAGCTGGTGGATGGGACTACAATTGATATGGCTAAGTGGATATTTCTGAACATGAGGAACCTGGTGCAACAAGAGCCAAGACCAGCTGCTGTTCGATACCCCAGGTTTCTGAGTCTCATATTCAGACACATTTGTGGTGAGCATCTGTACAACTCTCAGCCTATACTTCATACTGCTGCATTCCCTGTAATAGGGAATAGAGTTTTCTACACTGCTGTACTCCCAAATGAGCCTCCTCTATCCACACCAATGAGGAGGTTGTTAGGATTGGTGGAAGGACCCTCTGCTGTGAGGGTGGATCCAGAAGTTGCTGCTCCCAAGAGAAAATCCAAAGCCAGGTCCAGACTTGTTAAGAAGACCCTGGCAACCGCTGAAGCTGGGCCTATACAAAAGAAGGCCCAAACAGCTCGGTCTGAGTCTGCTCTGTTAGCCTCTGTGGCTGAGGGGGAGCAGGCTCCTCACCCTGAAGCCTCTGTGGCTGGTGCCTTTGTGGCACCTGAGACTATGGAACAGGCCAACCCACCTATTTCTGACCCAGTCTCAAAACCTATCCAGTCTGAACCCCTCCTCACATCTCCACAATAACCCACTTCATCCATTCACTACCAACGAAAATCCCTCTCCAAAAAGAAACCAGCCCAAACAACCACCTCCTCTGTTCCCTCCCAATAGGGTTCAGTTGTAAGAGAAGCAACCCCTGCTGCCTCTCCTATATTGGGAGAAGGTTCAGCACAAATGGAGCATGCTTCACTCCAACCTGAGTCCACCCAGCGTCAGCCTAGACCCTCTGGTTCCTCCCAACAGGAACCAGTTGTACAAAAGGAGATAACCACCTCAACTATTCCAGCCTCCCAACAGGCTGAGAATATTGAAAGACAGGAGCCCTCTCCACTCCATACTGAGTCCACACTGTCTCCCACTCAAATCTCTTTACACCCTGAGTCTGCACGAGGTGCCCACATTGCTGGTATAGACCAATCAGCAGCTCAGCCTCAAACTTCTGCTCCCCATGATACAGCTGTTCTACACCAAACAGCTGCTGAGGGACCAACAACACCAGCTAATGAACCTCAGGGATCATACCATCCCTCTGGTGAGGCTGCTCCCTCTATGCAAACTTCATCAGCAGGTTTCACCACTGCTGATGTTGAAATGCATATCCCATCTCCCCATGATGAGGTGCTTTTACACCAAGGCACTGCAGAGGGAACACCCACTGGCCTTCATGAGGATGTTGCAACACAAGCAGCATCTGAAAGGCCCCCAACATCAACCCCTTCTCCTGATGATGAAGCTACAGCCGCTGCTGAGGGACCCTTTGACCCCTCCAAGCTGGGCCACATTACTTTTGCCCAGGCTATGGAGCTTCTTTCAAATGTTCCTCTTCCCTCTCCATCACATCCTCATACACTAGCCTCCTCATCATCTTCTCCATCTACCCAATCTAAACAGTCCACCGATACACCTCCATCTCCTAAATACCTGCCTTTGAAGGATTAGCTTTCTCTGCTGACCAACAAAGTTGGTTCTTTGGAAACTACTATGACCTCTCTACCCTCTATTATTTCAGACTCTGTGTCTGAACAGCTTAAGGGATTCTTTGATTTGTTCAAAGATTCCTTCCCTGCCACTCCACAAATAGATAATTCTCCACAGCTGTTAGCACTCACTGCACAGCTGCAAAATGTGTCCACCTCCCTCTCCTCTATTCTTTCACTGCAACAGGACTCTGTGTCCTCAATGACGGCTATTTCTCAACAGCTGTCATCTCTCCTAACTTATTGCAACAGTACTCTTCCTACTACTCTGGCCAGCTTGAACAACCTCATTAGCTCCCTATCAAATTCTGTGTCATCAAACCTTGCTGATGTGCAAGATTCTCTCGAATTACATCTTGCACAGCTTCAAAGTTTGCTGTTCACCGCTTCTGATAGGGAAAATATTGTTAAGCTGACCACCCTTGCTGATACCCAATCCTCTTCTCTTCAATCCTGTCTTACCCAGCTTGCAGAGGTGAAGGACAACTTGGCATTCTTAGTGAATAGACTTGTTGGCCCCAGGCCTGCTGCCAAAACTGCTGGCAAGCCTGATGACTTTGTGTCTTCAGGCAGACCGGGTGTTGAAGGTGCTGGACCATCTCCTTCAAAGGGGAAGAAGTCCTCTGCCTCTAAGACTAAGTCTAAGGGGGAGAGAAAACTTCTTCTCCTAAGGGGAAACCAGTGCCTGCAGCACTAACTGGTCAACAAGCAGGAGCTTCAACATGTACACTAAAAGGTGCCTCCCATGCTGCTCAGCCTACTCAGGTTGAATCTCGAATCCCTGCTCAATCTAAGGGGGAGGAAACTATTCCTGAGGGCAGGCCAAGCAGCAGAAGGAGGCATCTGGTCTTAGAAGAAGAAGAGGAGGAGGAGGAAAGTCCTGAAGCTGCTGTCACTACAGCAGCTAAAGGTAAAGAAATAGCAGCAACTGATCCTCAATAGCAGAAAGCAGCAGAAATCCAATTTCACAAAGCCAGGGCCAAAGAAATGGGTCTTCCTATGCATAAGTATTTTGAGTTTAGAGAAGAACAGCTTTAAGCCCTGGAAGCTTTAAGAAAAGAAGAAGAGTCTGCAAAAGCTGCTAAGTCTTTTGCACTTCAAGAGGCAAGGAAAGTTAAGATGTCCTCTCTTGTTGTGCAAAAAAAAATTTTGGAAGCTGCTAAGGGATCAGTAGAGGAAAAGGAAGCTGAAAAAGAAAAAGGTGCTCTGGTCTCAATGGCCAAAACTTCAGTGCCTTCTGCAAGAGCTCAATTTCACTTTGACAACCTGGCAAGAAGAAAATTTCAAGATGTTGCTGATAGAAGGCTTGCTAAGGAGGCAATTGTCAAAGCTGTGCCAATTTCAAGAAAAGGCAGTCAGTGGAAGTTGAAAATAACCAGAATGGGTGCAGCAGGCCCAGAACTAGAAACATATGACTTCACTGATGTTGCACAAATGGGGTACAGAGAATGGATTGAGCTGGCAGTTCCTCTGAGGGAGTCTAAATCTGAAACTGCTAAGACTATCAAAGCATATGTAAAGAAGCTGATGGAGAGAGTGAAGAATCTTGGCCTGATCTCCAAAGAAGTAAGTGAAGGTGTCTATGTGACACAACCAGAAATAAAGGCCAGGAGGACAAGGAAGGACACTGAGATGGAACAACTCCTCATCCTGATAGAACAAGGTGACTATGCTATTGAGATGAAAGGAGTTGATCACAGCCTGCCTAGTGGAATTGAGTTTGAAGATGGCAAGATCATTGAAGAGCCTGAGCTGGGGGCATTTTTTGTAGATCCTTTAACTCAGAAGAAATGCTTTCAGAGAGCATCAGATTTATACAAGGTGGATCTGAGACAGCTTGTAGCCTTCAGACTTGCAGTTTCATTCAGGCAGTCAAGCAGGTGGAGAGCAGCTATCTGGAATCAGCTCAGAAGCTGTTATGAAAGAGGTGAACTTGAGGATCCCAAGTTTATGATAATAAGAAGTGAGATTCAAGAACTTGAGGATACTAGAGAGGAACTAGAGAAGATGTTTGAAGGTCCCCCTCCATGGTGATGAAGTCCATCTGCCATCTAGGTAGGTGAAGAATGGAAGCTGTCCATCAGTTTGATAGGTTTACCATTTTCTGCTCCTAACAAAAACAGTCCAATGTACATTAGTTGTACTTTATTTACATATGTTCTAATTTTCTTTTACATTAGTTGTAATATACATCAGTACATCAGTTGTACTTTTGTAAGAACATGTGTTGTTCTAATGTAATTAAAAATCAATGTATATATAAACTGATCTTTTACTTTATGTTGATGTTGTAATTTTATTTCAACAAATGTACTGTAAAAATATATAGTGACTTTTGATAAGGCCAGCTTAGACTGGTTATTGCAAATAGGGGGAGATTGTTAGGCACAAAAAGGCCTCAGTCAAACCTGCTCTGCATCTGAGGGGGAGATTATTAATCAAACCTGTTGATGCTTTTTGAAGGTTGAATTTAAGGCCTGTTATATGCCTTATTGAAACCTAAAAATGATTTGCAATATCAGCCTAAAGGTGTTCTATGTGTTGCATGTGTTGCAACAAAGGCAGTTTTACCCAAGCTGTTCAGTCTGCTGAACAGGCTGGACATAAACTGTCTACGCTGCTCTACACTGATGAGCAGCTTGGGCAGTTTACAAGTGTTCTGTTCTTTGTGAACAGAACCTGTTCTTTGTGAACAGGCTAAACACTTTATGGAATGTGTTTCCAAGTCCTCATGTATTGTTTTTGACTACAAGATCAGTTTACAAAGTCGAAGACAAAGTGGAAATCAGAACTGCTCAGCCTGCCCAAGCTGTTTTGTTACATGAAGACAAAAGGTTATTTGAAAAAGGGTGACAGACCTTTTTCTTATATCAAAATAGGCCTTTACAAGGAAGAAAAACACAAAGTTGACATTCCTTATTTGGTTAAAGGCAATGCAACAGTAGACAAAGTGAAAAGACAAAAGTTCTGCCCATATGAAGACAAGTCTGCTTTTCAGAAAAGTGCAGAAAAAGTTATGTTGTCTTTTCAACAAGACTTCTTCTTTTTCATTCCGTCCAATGAAGAAGCTTCACTTAGATCCTCTGAGTGAGTATAAAAAGAAACTTCCAAGGATTGAAACATTAAGCCAAAAAGCTAAGTGCTGAAACCAAGAGTGAACGTGCATTCAAAGTGTGTCTTTCATGCATGCAAGTCTGCTTGAATAAAACAGTGCTCAGTGTCTAAGCTGTTCTTGTTCAAGCTGTTCCTCAGAGTCTTGTAAACACAGTGAGTGATTCTTAGTGATTGTATTCATTGTAATTAGTTTAAGTCAGTCTTAGACTAGTTAAACAAACTGGTTGTATCTGTCATCTCAGCTTGAACCTTTCCGCATTCAAGCTTGTTTGTAATTAACATTTGTTAATAATACATACAAACATTGAGAAAATTGTGTGAAGTTTTTAAAGTGCTATATTCACCCCCCCTCTACAGCTTAAAGCTATATACTAGGGATATCTTTTGGGACCTACAATATATATATATATATATATATATATATATATATATATATATATATATATATATATATATATATATATATATATATATATATATGTATATATCAAGAAAAGAAGCTGACTGCGGTGTTTAGTGAAGCTGAATACAAAAAATATATAAAAAAGAATCTATATTCCAAATAATTTTTAGGGTTGATGAATAATCATTAATCATCAACCTTTGAGACAACTATAGAATCTGTATAAGATTAGAAAAACGCACAAATAGACAACTTTTTGACAAGAGACACCAGAATGCCAAAACCTACCAGTCATTAAAGCATAGTAGATAACAGCAATGAAAAACTATTGAGAAGAGGTACTCTAGATGCAACGAAAACCCATCCCAAAGCCCAATGGACACACAAAAAATGAGAATCCTTAGGACTGTTTGGCAAGTAAAAAAATACCAGGAAAACAATTCATTGCTAACAGTTCATCCTGGCAATACCCAAAGAATAAAATGTTATAAGCCTTGTGAAGAACATTGAAATAAATATGAATTCATTTTGTAAAAAAACATCAGAAAAACAGTATAGTGCTAACAATCGTTCTTTTCATTCTATGATCAACCACAAATCTATTGACCTTATTTCCATATTCTATGATCAAACACAAATCCAAATATAGAAGTCAGAAATTATTTATATTATAAGTGTTTGTTGGAGTGATTCGAAATAACAAATGACAAATTTTAGTGGTGTAATTTCATATCAGTTACGTAAGTAATAGCATATAACTAAAATCAAAAAACAACTATAACTACTATAGTAAAAAAGAAACTTACAATCTCAAGGTGATGTTAGCTAGGATCTTCTTGAGCTTGCAAAGTATTGAAACTCTTTTCTTGTAATGCTGCGAAATCCATCAATTATGAATTAAAGAAAATAATATAGTATGCTCTTGAATCTCAAGTTCTTCAATATTTATAAATATATTGCTACCCTTACATAAATAAATATACAAAAAATTATAGCTATGAAGCATAAAAGAAATTAAATAGATGCTGCTAAGTTACTCTACAAGTGACAACATAAATGCCACTTAGAAAGACCCATGAAAGTTGCTATGAAAAGCAA
>JAANYP010006572.1:0-39525 GCA_020465985.1 Centrapalus pauciflorus | reverse complement strand
GCGTATTATTGAGTCTGTAATTGCTTTATTGTTTAAGTTTTCATAAGCCTCTAAGGTTGTAAAAACCCTAAGAACAGTCTGTGTTCTTCGTCTAATCAAACAGATTAGAGGTGATTGTAATCATTGAATTCAGCAATACAAACAGTCTTGATTACTTCTTATGTTTTATGCTTCATTGGTTCTGAAAGTTTTTGTTAAAATAATTAAGTGTTATTCCGCAAACTTCTTAATTAAACTTTGATTCAAAGCAAGATTATTGATTTATACTCTGATAAATTTCAAATTAGTTAATCTTGGTTATTCATATTTTAGATCCTGACACTTCTCATGTGTGGAGAATCCTTATTTCATGGTGGTGGAGTGCAAAAGGTGGATCTTCTAGATTGGAATCTGGAAAAACTCAGAAACTTCACAAGTTTGGATGTATCCGAGGTTGGTAAGTCGGTGAAACGTGGATCAGAAATGGGTTTTTGACGTTGAAATTGAATGAACCAAATTTAGCTAGTCTAGAAATTGTAGATCTCGTTTCTAGCTTCGTTTTGGCGTATTGTAGGCCATCTAACGACGTTCCAGTCAAAAGTTATGGCCTCTGGAAGCACTGAACCGAGAATAACACTTAAGAAATTACCGATTAACAATTTCAACGATTAAACAAGAAAAACATGTAATTATTGAACAAGAAATGCTCGAAATCCATACAAGATTAATTTCTTATGATTATGGAATACAAAACCAAACAAAAACAGAATATTAACATAGAATTAAGAGCAAAACCTTTGATTTTTGCGAAGAACACGAAGAACAATTAGATTTAGAAAATGCAATTACTCCTTGGATACTTCAAATTAGATCATGGAAATTTCCATAACAAATTATCTAACATATAAGATCATTCATGTAAAATTTCAGATCATTTCAACAAGTAGATCACTCAAATCAAAAATATAATCACAAAAACATAACCGAAAATGACCACAATAGTAAAATTGTGATTACTCCCTCGATATTGGAGTTAGCCTCTGAAATTTTGACAGGATGTTTCTGGCATATACACGCACAACATATCGAAAAA
This sequence comes from Centrapalus pauciflorus, assembly GCA_020465985.1. Lineage (NCBI taxonomy): Eukaryota > Viridiplantae > Streptophyta > Magnoliopsida > Asterales > Asteraceae > Centrapalus > Centrapalus pauciflorus. The sequence continues at coordinate 38,453 of JAANYP010006572.1, read as the reverse complement.
TCAGCTCAAACAGACATCGTATGAAATTTGGGTGATTTTTTGAAGTTTCAGCCCAATTTCATGACGTGTTTTTTGTGAAGAACACGAACAAATATGAGATTCCAAGTTTAAATCCAATCTTCTTGCTCTGATACCAATTGCTAACTTTGATTCCCAGTGTATTTTGCACTCAAACACAATAAACTAAATGATTTGTATTAAGAATATGAAGATTACAAGAGAGAAATTGTGCTCTCAATCTCTAGGAAATTTCACACACTCAAAACACACACTAGGGTGGAGGCTCCTTTTTGGTTTCTCTTGAAAACCCTAAGGGGTTGCTTGGTACAGAGAAATGAAGGCTGAGAAATGGAATTGGAATGAATTCCCTTGTTTGTTTAGGTTTGAGAATTTTAAAAGGAAAAATAAATCAATTCCATTTCGTTGCTTTTGTTTCCCTCCCACATGCAAAGAAATGGGGAGAATTGAAAATTTGAACTCTTCCGAGAATTAACGAAAAAACACGGAGACTTGCAGCCCCTCTTCCCCCACCCCCAAAGCGTCTGGAAAGTTTTCATTTCAGCCTCCCACCATTGAAAAAAACCCTAAGGCGATTTGCTACTCCATATCCGTCGATCGTTCCAACAGCCATCGTCACCGTTCCAGCAGCCATCTTCATCCCGGCGGCGGTGACAGAAACCCTAGAGTCGACATCCATTGTCTTCCATCTCCTCCCTCCAGCAACGGCAGTGGCAGAACGACAGTGGCAGCGGCAGAACAGTGGCACTCCTCTCTCTTTTTCCTCCCTTTAGTAGCGACGCTTCTCTCCCTCCCTCTCTCTTTCCTCACCGGCGGCGACACACACACTCAAAGGTGTCTATTGCTTTCTTGCTTGCTATTAAATCTCAGATTGTCTCTTTCTTTTTGTTGTTTATGAATCTCAGATTGATATGAAATTGTTGGATTTATCCCATCTTTGGTGTTTATTGATCAATTTTATGTATCAATCGCCATTAATCCTTGCCATTCATTCAATTATTTGCTGCTGATAAAAAACAGAAGAAAAAGTAAAAACAGAAAGAAAAGTCCCTGCAGTTTGTGTTGTGTCGTGTGTCTGTGTCTGCATATTCAAGTTCCGTTTCTGTTAGGGTCTGAAATGGATGGCTAAGCAGGTAAAAGCAGGCCCTTGGCCTGGCCCCTTATCATTCTGTTGATTATTAATCATTTAGATTGCATACATCGCCATTTATCTTCCTGTTTTGTTGCACCATTTGTTGCTGAAAGGATTTAAAACAAAAAGTATAAGTGCAGTGTTTGAAATAAACTAAGTAATTAGTGTGTTGTGTGTAATTAGTGTGTTGTCTGTTTCACTAATTAATGTTGTTGCTGTTAATTAATACACCATTGATCCTATTAAGTCTGAAATAAACCAAGTAATTGGTGTGTTGTGTGTAGAGGAGTCTGTTTAGACTCCAAGATTTATAAATCTCAGAATGTTGTGGCTGGAAACAGAAAGGAAGATCAGCAGCCCAACAACGACATCATCTTGAACTATGGAAATAATTAAGCTAAATGTTTCAAGTGTGTGAGTGTGTAATCTGTGATGTATCAGCAACATCCTTGTATGAAATTACAAGTCAAGTGTGTGTGTGCGGGTGATAAAAACAACAAAACAGTATATATATATATATATATATATATATATATATATATATATATATATATATATATATATATATATATATATATATATATATATAGAATATGGTTCGAGAGAGTACCACCCAAATGCAGCGCACCAGAAGGTACCACCTTTAAAAAAAACTTTTTAAAATTTTTTTTTTCATAAACATGTTTTAATTAACATTATGAAGATCGTATGTAAATTTCACATACATTCACATCTCCTAGCTCCTAAAAAATGATGTGAACACACAGTTACAAAATTTTGAAGACATGTGAACATGCATTTATGTGATGTGTGTTTTCATGCACTTAGAGTGTTCGGATTTGCGTGAAATTCACATATGATCTATGTAATGTTAATTAGAACATGTTCATGAAAAAAAATTTTAAAAAATTTACTTTTAAGGGTGGTACCTTCTGGTGCGCTGCATTAGAGGTGGTACTCACTTGAACCTAAATCTATATATATATATATATATATATATATATATATATATATATATATATATATATATATATATATATATATATATATATATATATATATATATATATAAGCTGTCCGAAACAGAAATATAACAGAAGGCTGGTGTGCGTTTATGATGTTGGGTCCGTAACTCAGCATTAAGTTGAGTCACAGACTGATCTCCGTCCAGAAACTCATCAGCAGCAGTCTAGTACGTACTACCTTTATGCATAAAACTAAGTTTGTGGTGTTTGTTTGTTTGTGACAGCAGCAGCAATGTTATTTAATCAATAGATACATTACCAGCTCTAATGTTTTTACATAAACATCACATAATTTTAGTGAATGCTTGTTTTGCTTCTCTGCATAGATACATTACCAGCTTCAATTTTTTGGACCAATCAATTTTCATCCTTGTGTTGTATGAATTATCAACAAACAAGTCATTTGACCAATCAATTTTTTGGACCAATCATTTAGGTGCATATATGAATCATCAAGAAACAAGTAAAACTCTTGAAATTCAAGGCACATGAAGACAAAAAGTTAATGAACAATGTCTGAACAAATAAAGTGGTAGAAGTTCCATTAATGAAGGGTTTGCCCTACTGTGTTTTACAGGTCATTTGAGCAGCCATGGAAGGATCCTTCAGCCGGGATTTCTTTTGTAGATAAGCTTCAAGCATGCCGAAGTATCTTACTGGTGGTTTCAAATATTCTTGGCAAGAAGTCGTCACTGGTGCACTTTATTACAAATTTAGATGTCTAAAATTCACGTGTTTTTGAACGGGAAAGAAGTGTTCTTGTAGAGACTGAATAATGTATTCTCACTTTCAATTTTGCATGTTGTGTGTCATTTAATCAATAGAAAGCAGCAGCTATATAAGTTTTTATTGAGATTGCTATATAAGTTTGGTGCTGTAGATCCCATTGTTGAAATGGTGTTGACTTTGTTTTGGTTTGGATCAAATTACAGTATTTGTCATGGTTTGAATTAATTTGTAGTATTTTATTTAATACTAGTTTATGAACCCACGTTGACACGTGATAAATTTATCTTTAATTTAAAAATTTTTTTAATCTTAAAAATAATGATATGTATTTATCTTTTCAGATTAGATGTGGTGATGCCATATTGCCATGTGACAATTTGTGTTCTCTTTTATTATATATATAGATAGATTTTTTGAGTAAATATTTTGTTTGATCAACGAAATATTTAATTATTACAAAATATTATTTTGGGTTTGAATTAAAAATTGTTGCAAAATAAGTATGATTGCAAATAATAAAATGTTTAATTATAAAACTCTCTGTTGTACCAAACAAGAGAAATGATTCTCTGTTACAATTCTCTAGGGAATTCTCTGTTTTACCAAACAGGTGAATAAATTCTCTTTCTCTAGACCAATTCTCATTCTCAGCAATTCCATTCTCTGTTGTCATTTCTCTGCATTTCCATTCTCTGTACCAAACGCACCCTAAGAGAACAATATTATTTATACATAAGCTTACTTTGGGGGTTTGTCCAATTACTCCCCATAAAGTTCTGAAAATTAAGATTCCCCCCAAAGTAAACTATTACTAATTATAAATTGAACCTAGACTTTTATTATATTTAATTATACATTATTTTAGGGCTAACAATCTCCCCTTTAGTGTATAATTAAATATTTTCAATTAAGCGCAATTACACAAACTTGAATTACAATAAAAAAATTTCTAACAGTTTATCTGCCTTCTCAAAAGACAGATTTTCTTTTCGTAAATGTTACATTTTCTAATAAATTATGTTCCGTGTTTATTTCATTTAATTCTAATCGTCGTGTTAATTTAATTTTTCTGTCATGCTTTATCGGGAGGCAGCCAGGTAAGTCTCTGAGTGTTTTAAACTCTCAATTATGCACCTCGGAATGTGAGAAAATATGTTGCTAGTTAGTGTGTTTATTATTCTGTTTAAGTTATTTAATTTCATAAGTTTATTATTTATTAAGAAAATCCAAAAATATTTTATTTTTATGTGTTTAATTTTTTAATTAGTGTGTTTAATTTTTTTTAATTAAAAGAAAACTCAAAAAAAATTTATCTTTTCTCATTTATTTCAAAAAGATTTATTTTTTGTTGTTTCTTTTTAATCTTAGTTTTAAAGTAATTTGTTGTCTTAACCGTGAAAGTTAAAAAGAAATAAGAAAATATTTTTGGCATGGGTCGGGTTCCCCAATCGGGTTTGGGGGGGAACCTGAATTTCAAAACATATATAAACCGCCCTTCTTTCTTTCTCCTTTCACTTCTTCTTCTTCATGAAATACACCTCAAGAACACACACTCAAGATGTCAAAATTTCTCAACTATTTCATCATATATTAGAGATTTTGAAGTGTTTTAAAGCGATTATGTACTTGAAAGTGAGTCTCATTTATGTTTTCTCACATTATTTCACACTTTCTTGCTTATATTTATTCACTTAATCGAGTTTAAAAGGGGTTATTAAGTCTGAAATGGTGTTATCTTCATGGTTAAGAAACCCAAAGGTTTTTGTAAAATCAGCTTTTTGATTAAAAAACCTAACTGTGAAAGTTATTTGTGGAGATTTAACAATAGCCTAAGTCTAAAACCTGCGGCTAATGCCTTGTCCACGAGTTGCAACTCGCAGACACCTTTTGCCGGCATATCACTTCATCCGCGAGTAACAACTCGCGGATAACCCTCCACACACACACAAACATTTTCAAAAATTTTCCAAGTCACAAAAGGGCATACTGCTTAATCCGCGAGTTCCAACTCGTGGATAAAGCTCCATTCGCGGATATCTCACCACCCGCATGTCACCTTCAAGGTCAAATGTTTGTGAAACTTTCTAAGTCAAACCTGCGGATAGTACTTCAAGTTCCAACTTGCGGATAGTACTTCAACCGCAGGTTGGGGCCATTCATGCCTTAGAAATTTTTTTTCAGAACTCAACTTTCACTCAAAGCTTCATCCGAGAGTTACAACTCTCACTCTACATCCGCAAGTTTTGTTAAAATTTTCTAAGTCTGATTTTTTTCAAAAGTGTTGAGCTCACTTGAAAGTTCACTCGTTAAGAGGTTTTAAATCTTGTCTAAGGTTTTTTCATGTGAATTAATCTGAGTTGGGACTGGTCTTGCAGACCTTGGTTCTTCAGATGGACTTTTCCTACCGAGAAGTCTTCTGTAGAAGCCCTTTAACAAATCAGCTTAATTCTATCAAACGCCTAACATAAGAAACATCTTTGAACAAGTCAAATTTTCAAAACATATACATATCTAATTTTCAATTACTTTGATAGGTTCAATGGCATCCCATTCTCACTCCGAAGAAAATGTACCACCCTCGAGCCCCTGACACTCAAACCCTAACCAGGACTCAGATGAGGAAATCACCTCCAGATCCGTAGCCCTACCACCCAGACCCTCAGAACAAATATTCCCGAAACAAATGTGGCTACCCATTAAACCCAACAACTTCCTCCTGGACCCAGCTTTTCTAAATAAAACCGAGGAAAACCTAGCCATCAGACTATCTAACCGGGTCGTCGAAGAGATCCTTATGGGCCATTGAATCTCATATGCCCTAACAAGCCGACCCAGACCCCGTTCACCCCAAGTCTATGTACAACAATTCTGGCACACCCTCACCTATCACCCCGAACCAAACCACATTACTGGTCATATTGAGGATCACACCATCGAGATACCATTCCCAAAGTTTCGCCACATCCTTCGCGACGAATTGCCTGAGGAATAAATCTGCCAGGAAATCGAACAGCTTGGCTACGACGGCCACTTCCGCAAAGCCTCCGAATTCTTCCGCCGAAAGCTCTTAGGCCATTGGTACTACCTATACTCAATCCTTGACCGTTGCCTTACTGTCAATAGGGGTGTTCAAAAATATCCGAAAAATCCGAAAATCCGATCCGAAACTATCCGAAATTTCGGATATCCGGATTTTCGGATATCCGAAATTTCAGATTCGGATTCGGATAGTAAAATTCCAAATTTTCGGATATTCGGATAATCCGATATCCGAAAATCAATAAAAAATAATTTTTTTTTAAATTTATTTATATTTTTAGTATTGATAATTTACATAACATTGAGTGTTTACTATTATTCTAATGTATATTTTTGAGTTTTATCTTAGTATTATAGATTTATTAACTAATATTTTTATAAATTTTAGTTTTTTTATATTTTTTTAGTCGTTTTGAGTAAAATAATTCCGGATACGTTTAGTTTGTAATATATTTATTTTTAATATCTATTTGGATATATGAATTTGTATTTTAGATATTTAAATATTTGATTTAATTTTTAAAATAATATGAATTTCGGAAATTTTTTCGGATATTCGGATAATCCAATATCCGAAGCCGAAATTTCGGATATCCGAAATTTCGGATAGCAAAATCTACTATCCGAAATTCGGATATCCGGTTTTGAACACCCCTAACTGTCAAGGCCTCCGGAGCTGACCGAGCAAGTCTCAGAATTTTACGGATCTTTCACAGCTTTTCTTATAACCGCCATCACAACTACGCTAGGACCTTGTGGACTGAATTGCTAGAGGTCATCCAGGCTGAAGGGACAAAACGAGCGAGAAAGTTTGTTCCAGCCCAGCGATTCCTTCAACTGCTCATCTCACACTGCATGACGCAAATCCCTTATATCAGACGCAGGGACCATGAAGTTGGGGTGAGAGATTTCCAAATAAAATAATTTCATGATCCGATCTCTCCCTCTGGAATCCAAGTAAGGCCAATACCAGAAGAGCTGCTCGCATACATTGATCCAATATCTCAGACTGTTAGGCAGTACTTAGAGAGAGATGCTCCAATGGCACAACCAGAATCGGTTGCGCCTGCCTAAGAAGCCATCCCCGAGAGGTTAAGTCTAGGGGGAGAGCAGAGGGAAATCGAAATTGAGAGGGGAAATGAGGGTAGAGAGCCTGAGATTGAAGCTGCAGGAGACAGGGAAAGTGAAGAAACGCATACTGCACATCTTTCACCACTTAATATTCCCTCTCTTAATGATGATGATAATGATAATGATGATGATGATGATGTTACTCCCCCCGCCCAAGTTCCAATGCATTCTCTCGCAACTCTAGAGAGATAATCAAGAGTCGAGGGGGAGTTAGAAGAATAGCAGAGTTCCCAGCCAAAAACAAGTCGGGTCGTCACATCTGCTACTGGCCCTCATGTATTGGGCGACGGTATTGAAAAAGACACCACTAGCCACTCACCGGTTTCTCAACAAGCCAGTGTTTCATATTCACACAGGGATCAAGCACATAATCTATTTGCGGCTCATTTGGAGTCCGCGGGTATTGAACAAGGACGACAACAGCCCCAGCCGCCATCATCAATTCTTGCACAATCGAGTCTAGAGCCCATTGATATTGAACAATCCTTGGCTCAGACACTCGAGTCGATTCAAACACAACGTTTGAGTGGCGTTGTCGGAACACTCGGAGTTGTGCACACTCAAAGTGTGTCGGCGATGATGAGTGGAAGTCCTGTCATGGCCACATCAATGCCAACCATGAACACAGGCCATCAAGGGATCTCTTCGGAGTCTCCCGAGATGCGAACTGAAAGCCTAAGTGGCCTCGGGTTACACCCGGACTTAGTGTCCAAAACCGAGTTTGCTGAGTTTAAGGCGCTTATGTCACAACAATTAAGTGACATGTTCACCTTTATGACTCAGCAGCCGATCGTTCCTTAAGCCCCACCCTTGATGAAGCCAAGCGCACCCTTCACTCCATACTTAAAGCTTCATCAAATCTATCAACCACCAATGCATTGCTGTTGAAAATCCTAAACAAAGAAGCCTCCAGCTCCTCATCCTCTACATCAGCAAACCCCTTGGTCAATCAAATGGGCGAGCGCTTAAAAATAAATGTTGAATCTTGTAAAGGTGCTGCCCAAGGTACCAAATGAAAGCATGATAAGGGGAGAAAAGGGACAGAGCCGCTGGCAAAGCTCTAATGATCGTAGAAGAATTAGCTCCTCCAAGTCCAAAACAATCTGCACCATCTCATCTAGTCGGGCCCAGCAAACTGAAACAGAACTCCAGGATGAGTCTCTTAAGGAATCACTCTTAGGAGCTCACCTAACTCTAGCTGTATTGGAAGAACCCGAGAATTTCACCAATTTCGTCGAACAAGAAGAGATAGTAACTGTCCTTCCTCTGAGGACATTCAACCCTTCAGAATTTATCATAATTGAATCTGATGAAGACGAACATGAAGCAAGAGAAATTCAGCTTGAAGAGTCGCTACGCATTGAATATGCTGGTGAAGAAGGGGTAGAACCACAAGCTTTCGAATTTGAACTCCCTTCTAATGATCCAGTATCATCAGCTCCTTCTCCGTCTCTAGTAAAAGTGCCAAAACCTGTTCCATCTCTAGCTCCAACTCCGTCAGTCCAACAAGCCTCCAAAAGTCCATTGATTATTCCGGTTATCCCAGACCAATCTTTCGAGCTGGCTGAATCATCAAGAGTATTTTTCTATCTTCCAAGAGTGATCAGATGTACCACCTCTTACCTCTGCTGCCCCAAATGTACTTAGAGAATCACAAGGTTGCAAGCGGGAACGTCTGGAGGTGCTAGTTCTTCTCAAAAATGAGAAGAACGACACGTTGAAAGGCTAACTGCCCAAACCATTGACTGGGTAAAGCAGAGGGTAAGAAGCCCTTATATGGAAGAGAAGATCAAGAGGATGTTTGTTCATGAGTTAAAGACTGTAAGAGCCGACCTAATCTGGTCTCTAGAAGGAATGGAACAAAGAGATAGATTGGTGTATGTTGCAATGATCGGAAACCTAAGAAAGAGTAAAGAATCTGTTAGAAGCCAGTCTCCGATTGTTAAAGTATTAAAGATAAAGTTTGATAAATTCTTATATTTTATCCCATTTTTGAAGTTGAGAGGGAAGACCGAACGATATCTACATTCACCGAGGCCGACTTTCCTAACCTTTTCTTAAAGGATCTTAAATTTTTATATCTACATCTGCTACATAATAAGAGCAAAGATCCAGTTCATATGAATGCTCAACGATGTATTATCAAGTTTTTTCACCGTAATCTCCCTCCGTCGATCATTTTTTATTATCAAATGGCGTTAGAAGCTAGACAATGGATAGTCAATTTACTTGCACCGAATCAGAATACTCCGGGCCATGAACGTTTCTCAGTTTTTAAAGTGCTTACATCGCCAACGGTCGGAGTAGTTTATCTAAATTCGCAAAGAAAGAAAGCGCTGATGAGCAAAGATGATTTAGAGAAGTATTGTGACAGGACATTATACATGGTCAGAAAGATGCTTATGATCAGAATCGACAATCTTAAGGAAGCATTAAAGCTCGGTTCAAGAATCTGGGAACTAAAAGTCGTACCAGACCTCGTTAGAGACTTCCAACAGGATGTCTGAGACAAGCTGGAGTACAGGATGACTATCAGACGTCTTGACTGATATTTTGACCAAAGGAAGCTGATCACCAACTTGAAACCAAGATCTGAAAGCTAATCACAAAGGGGGAGAATGTTAGATCTAGAAGTTGTGATAGTTTCAGGGTTCAAAATGTAATAAATGAAACTTAGTTTTGTGTTCATTTTGTAGGGTTTCAAAGTTCATTGTAAATGGGTTAAAAGACCAAAAGGTCAACCTATGGGTATGGATAGTTTAGATCCATTTACTTGCTTATAAATAGTTAAGTGTTAGGTTTTCATTTGTAACAATTCAGCTGATTGTACGTACGTGGATTGGAAAGCAGTTAAGGTTTATCTAATCTTTGAATGTTCTTATTGTTCTTCATAATATTCATATATTGTTCATTGTGTTCTTCATGCTTATGATATTATTGATTATATTGTTGAAAGTTGAATGAATGCTTCTAGTATGGGAATTACACTAAGTCAATAGAGTACAGGTTCGTCTTCCTAGGTCCAGCTAGAATTTCCTTTCCTTCCCCAGATCTGATGCTAGATCTGTTTGCTTTAAAGTTGACTTCTAACCCTTTATCGCACAGTTGACCAATACTAAACAAGTTATGACCAAGACCGTCGACATAAAACACTTTTTGAATTGTGAGCTTGTCATATTTTAAATTTCCATAGCCTCTAATCGGACAAAACTGATCATTGCTGAATCAGACCGTCTCACAAAATTTATCCTCAAAATTCGTGAGGGTGTCTCGCTGTCCGGTCATGTGCTTGGATAACGGCCTAGAGCTTTACTTTTTCATCTTCAAAAGTTTTTATTTCAATTCAAGATCAAAATTAATCTTCTCAAAAATTTAATTTGGAATGTATAGCTTTTAAGTGATAGTCTTATTTTCAGACTATTCTTTATCAGAATATGTCTGAATATGCTCTTCGGTTTTTGTTGGATTTTTATAACTTTCATTTAGAATGTAATAATCCAAATTGAGTTGCATTTTATCTTCTCTCAACCTTTTCAGATCTTCACCTGATTCCACTTCATCTGAAGCTTTTAAAAACACCATTTTTAATCCTAAATTTATGTATCTAGTATCATATAAAGTTGGAGAACACGAAATTTATTTCGTTAGATACTTAGGATTTTCACAACCAATTCCAGCTTTTGAGTTATAAAAATTTGTGTCTTTTGGTTGATTTAAATGGATTGTTTGATCTGTTTGACCTCTTTTTAAAAATGCATCTTCTAAAGATTTAATTTCTCATATAGCTTTATTCTTTCTGCAAAGATTGAACTATATTTTACAGAATAATTTGCAGATTCTAATTCAGCTGATTTAAGTTTTTCATTTAAGTCAGTAATAATGCTACTCAGCTTTTTGTTTTCAAGTTGAAGATCATTGAATTTTTCTTCCATATCAGAAACAGATTATGAAGCGAATGCCTTATCTTTGGAAAACTCTAACACTAACGCACGCTCAAGTCTTAATTTGTTTTCCAAAGAATGGGCATTCTTTTTCTCAGGTTTCAATGATTTTTCAACTCAATTTAGCATGTAAGTCATTTGAGCTAGATTATTTTCAAGGTTACAGGAGTTATCTACATCTGAGTCAGGATTAGAATCTACCTCAGGTGTCTCTGACTATTCTGAATTATCTGATTTTGATCTATCATCCTCTTGATCTTTAGTTCCTCCTGTAGCCATCAGTGCTACATCCTCTCTCATTTCAGACTCAGAATCTATATCATCTCTCTTTTCCTCTTCAACATCTGTCAGCCCGACCCATACTTCATCCTCAGCAATCATTGCATATTCACTTTGTTCAGATTCAATAACGATTTCTGACTTTAAGCATATATGAGCATCCTCATCCAGAATATCATCATCTTTAGAGAGTTGGAGCCAGTGATCATCTTCTACCATCAGGGCCTCTCCAGCTTCCTTTTGTTTGACCAACAACGCCTTTCGAGTGTAGTATTCTGAATTTTTAACGACAGGCTGTCGGCATTCTCGGGAAAAGTGGCATGGCTTGCCACAATTATAGCATTTCTGTTCATCTTCCTTCTGAGCAGACTTCTCTGGCTTTTCATACTTCTCATACTTTTTCCCACTGCTCTCTCCAATATTTTAATACTTCTCTCTCTTTTCATACTTTCTGGACCCAGTTTTATATCGCATCTTGTTGTTCGTTGGCTTGCGATTAAAATTTCTTTTGAAATGCTTTAGTCAGAAGTGTCATCTGCTTCTTCATCTCTTCAATCTCAGGGTATGCTGAAGAGTAAGTTGATTCAAATTTTGACGAACTACTAACTACCACTCGCTTCTCCTTCTTTAACTTGTACTTGTACTTCTTGTCGACTAGGATAGCCCATGGATCAACAGTTGCTTTTTCCGCTTGTTTCTTTCCTGATACCTTCCTCAAAACAACCTCCTGATGGTTGTTGAAATTTTCAAAGACAATATGAATGTCTATTTCATCTATTTCCTTGGTCTGTTGAATGATCATGGTATACTTGTCCCACTCAGGGTTGAGAATATTCAAAAACTTGACATTTATGTCAGGATCTAAAAATTATGAAAATTATGAATAACCAAGATTAACTGATTTGAATTTATCAGAGTATAAATCAATAATCTTGCTTTGAATCAAAGTTTAATTAAGAAGTTTGCGGAATAACACTTAATTATTTTGACAAAAACTTTCAGAATCAATAATAGCATAAAACATAAGAAGTAATCAAGACTGTTTGTATTGCTGAATTTACTGATTACAATCACCTCTAATCTGTTTTGATTAGACGAAGAACACAGACTGTTCTTCGGGTTTTACAACCTTAGAGGCTTAAGAAAACTTGACAATAAAGCAATTACAGACTCAAAATATGCAGAAACTCTTATACAATAGAAAGACCTATTCTATGTATTTATATTGCTTTATGGACGTGTTTCCTTGAAGGACTATGACTTCTCTGATAGTAGATATGCTGGAATCTTCTTGTAGATATCTTCCCTGAAAATCAGCACATTCTGTTTATAAAACTGTTGAGCAGCTTGAATGACTTGACAGCATGAACTGAGCAGCTTGAGTTGTTTTGCTCTGGCAGCTTGAACTTTTACACTGGCAGCTCGAGTTTCTTCAACTAGCAGCATGAACTTTGTACTTACATAGAAAATCTACTAACAGTCTGAGAAGCCTAAACTAACAGTTTGAGTATACTTAAACTATTTCCCAACAATCTCCCCCTAACTTAAATTCTTTATACAAGACTTTAAGTTCTATACAAATAAGGAAATGAAAAAGTAAACTGTTATTTACAAACCAAGGCTTTCAAAAACTTACAACTGTGCAAGCTTTTGATCTACAGCCTTCAAAATTCTCTCTTCATCTCTTCTTTATCACAAGATATCCTAACTGATTTTATTTGGAGCAGCATATCTTTTGAAAAATTATAGAACTCGAGATTGAAGAAAATACCAAATCCATCTTTGAATGTGACTCTGTAAGTTCTGGATTTGACAAAAATATGAACTTCCTTGATCTGTTTCCCTTTCTTCTCAGCATCTTCCACTTCTTTTCTTGCAAATTCAGGATCAGCAACTGAACTTAGATCTCTGATAAGTTGTTTTGCTTGTGGAAGATCAGATCTAACTTGAGAAACAGATCCTATGTGATACATCTTAATCAGCTCATCCCTGGTCAGCTTATGAACCATCTGCCAGAATGTATCAAACTCCTCTTCTGGTCCAGATTCTCTCCTTATCACAAACTTGACCCTTAAATTCCTTTCATCCAATGACTTAGCAAACCAGTAGTTGATTTCTGGCTTTGTGAAGTCATGTTGATCAAGCAACTTTTCTATCTCCATAGCCTTTTGCAAATGGTGCTGAAAGATCACCCTCTTAACAGATGATGGAACAGAAACAGTAGGTTGATCAGTAGGAGCAGGTGCATTGGCAGCTTCAGGTTGGACTGGTTTCTTAGTGGGAGCAGGTGCATTGGCAGCTTCAGGATGGACTGGTAATGTTGATGGTTGGACTGATTGGGACGGTTGAACTTTTGGTACTGGCTGAACTGCTGAAGAGACTCTTGTTTTCTTTCTTTTCTCCATTTCTTTATCATGTATTTCCTGCAGCCTTTCAGTACTCATGGACTGAGCAATTTTCTTTGGAATGTCTGCTGCAACGGCAAAATTGATCAAGAATCTTCTATTTTCAGCCTTGGTATGCCCAGTTGGCATCTTCCTCTTCCTTTCACCTTGCTTGACCACAAACCCTCTTAGGTAATCTCCTAAGGTTTCATCATCTTGCATTGGGGCATGGGTTTGCTGGTCTAAGGCCTGATCTTGTTCTTCTGCTAATTTTCTGGCAATCTCAGCATCAAAGGCAATCTGGGCTTCTCTGGAAGAAAATTTGTGCTTTGGAGACTCAATGAGAATACCCTTGCCCTTATCTTTTGTAGCAGAAGATGCAGCTTGGACTGAACTGGATGGAGCTTGACTGCCTTCTCTAATAACAACTCCAGTTGCTCTTGTAGAAGCAGCTTGAGTTTCTAGGCTAACAGCTTGAGAAGCTGTTGGGACTGCTAGCCTAGAAGATGGAGTTGTTGATGCTGCTTGGACTGTTGGTGTTGGAGCTGCTTGGACTGGTTCAGGAACTTCCTGATTCTCCCCCTTTTTGGAAGCATTGGTTTGGTCAGAAGGACCTACAACCTTTGCCACATGGGTTTGAATCAACTGCTCTAGTTTGATGAGCTTATTTCCACAAAGAGTAAACCCTTTGTGTAGATTAGCCAGTTTCTGATTGTGAGCAGCTTCTGCCTGTTTGAGTGCATGAATTTGTGCCCCCTGTGCAGCAATGATGGACATTTGGTATTCCAACATTGTTACAACAGGTTTCAGCTTTGGATCCGTTAAGAGCATCAGTTGCAGACTAGTCTCAAGATCAGAAAACACCAGGGGTGTTTGTGGTCTATCACTGACATTAACACCAGAAGTAGAAACCTCTGGGCCCCTCTTTTCTTGGTACTGGGGACTTCCAGCTCGTGTTTGCACACTTGCTGTTGCCATGGGTGTGGTCTTAGAGATGTTGGCCCTGTCCTGTGCCCCTTGTGCAGAGACATCAGTAGTGCCAGCCACAAAACCCATATGAACAGTCTCAGAAGAGATGTTCACCTCCTGATTGAGGTTGGGAGTGTCCTCAATTGGTTCCCTTTGGATATTCTGTGCAGAAGGATCCTCCTGCACAGGGATATATGGCTCTTGTCTAAGGGAGGAGGAGGAAGGAGCTCCTCGTCCCCTTTTCCTTTTATATAAGTATTTTAGTGGGCGTATGGGCTGTTCAAAAGGATCAGAGGGAATATCTGTATCATGAGGAGTGGGTTGGGGTCCTGGGGTTGAAGCAGTAATGTTGGGCTGTGTCTGCTCAGGCCCCTCTCCTCTGTTTCTTGTGATGATGTTCATCATTGCAGAGGGCAATGGAGCATCAATACTAACAAAATTGGCACTTGGCTTTATCAGCCTTTTGATTGAAGATAGTGAGTGCCTATGGGAAACATATATCCTCTTATGTAAATTTGAAGAAGTGGTGCAGGTGTGTGCAATTATTTTTGCCAAAAATCGAGGATACATCAAAAATTTCCCATGCTTCAAGGAATGATGCCTTAACATTCCTTGAAAGATCATATTTGAAAAATTGAACTGTTGGCCAGTAGAAAAGCACACTAAGGCAGTGGCAATATTTGAAGAAAATTCGGACCAACCAGTTCTTTTGGGGCTTAAGCATTGCTGAATAATATGCACAAGATATTTCCATTTAGGAGAAAAGTGTGCTTTCAAGAAAGTAAAAGAATCAGCAGGGCCCCTATATCCGATATTTTGAAGACCAAAGTGTAAAGCAGTAAGAGATAGGTCTTTTATACCTGTGGCATCTTGAAGATGCAGATGATGTCTGATGGACTCCTCGGTGATATTGATGGTAGTACCATCGATTTTGGAAGTCAGGGTAGGCACTCCATTGATGGTTTGAACATAGGCATGATTCCAGAATTGCTCAATATGAGATATGTATATAGTGGGGTTGATATTGAGGGCATAGTGGATATGGGAGTGCCTGAGGAAGTCCATCATCTCATGGAACGGTTCAAGGTCAGTGTGTTTCAGGGTGTATGGGAGGCAGTTGTGTTCTTTTACGAACTCCATTGATCAAGAAACGACGGTTTAGGGTTTAGGGTTTGAAGAGAATGTGTGTATCGTTCAGAGAGAAAGCAGAAGGCCGTGGAAGAAGAATATGTAACTGGTAGTTACAACTGAACGAAACTGGGACCTTTAAAGGTTTCGAAAAGGTTAGGTCCCGCGCACACATTTGGAAAATTACCTAAATACCCTGCACACTTTGACAGATCAAGTGAAAATAACTAGCAGTCCGAGAAAATGAACTAGCAGCATGAGAAAAGACTCATGCTGTTAGTGTAAATTTGTGCAAATTTTCAATGGAACAGTGTCTCCCCCTTAAATTAGCATATTGAGTTGATAATAATAAAAATCAATTAATCCATGTTTACCATACCAATGTTTGATATTAGGAAAGTGAACCTTCCTACATCAAAAGGTTTTGTAAATAGATCAGCTAGCTGATCATCAGTATGTATTTTGGTAACTTGGATTAACTTCTTTTCATTACAATCTCTGATGAAGTGAAATCTGATTTCTATATGCTTGGTTTTTGGGAATTTCACTGGGTTTTGCACAATGCTAATGGCACTTGAATTGTCAATATAAATAGGAGTGGATAAGAAATTCATACCATAGTCTCTTAGCTGATTTTGAATCCACATTACCTGGGAGCAGCAGCTTGCAGCTGCTACGTATTCTGCTTCAGTGGATGATGTGGAGACAGTTGTTTGTTTCTTGCATTGCCAAGAGACCAGTCTTGCTCCTAAGTATTGACATCCACCAGTTGTGGATTTTCTGTCAATGTTGCAACCACCATAGTCACTGTCAGAATATGCAGTTAGTTCAAAAGGAGAGTCTTTGGGATACCAGAGGCCTAAATGTGGTTGGCCTTTAAGGTATCTGAAAATTCTCTTAACAGCAACCAAGTGAGAATCCTTTGGTGAACATTGAAACCTGGCACACACACAAACAGCAAACATTATATCAGGTCTAGAAGATGTTAGATACATGAGAGATCCTATAAGGGATCTGTATAGATGAATGTCCACATCTATGCCATCTTTGTCTGTATGAAGCTGTTTATGAGGATCCATTGGAGTGCTTGCAACCTTTGTGTCTTGATAGCCAAACTTTTCCAGTATGTCTTTGACATACTTTGATTGACTTATGAATAGACCAGTAGGCTTCTGTTTGACCTGCAGCCCTAGAAAGAATGTGAGTTCCCCCATTGAACTCATTTGAAACTTTTTGTGCATTAGGGCCTCAAAATCTTTGCACAACCTATCATTAGTTGAGCCAAAGATGATGTCATCAACATAGATCTGGACAAGAAGAATCTCAGCTTTGATGGATTTAGTGAAAAGTGTTTTGTCCAGAGTGCCTCTCTTGAATCCATTCTGTAGAAGATATGATGACAGTGTGTCATACCATGCTCTGGGGGCTTGGTGAAGACCATAGAGAGCTTTGTCTAGCTTGTACACCCTGTCTGGATACTTGTAGTCTTCAAAACCAGGAGGTTGACACACATACACTTCCTCTTCAATTGTCCCATACAAGAAAGCAGACTTAACATCCATTTGATACACTTTAAAGCCTTTGAAACTTGCATATGCTAGAAATAGTCTGATGGCTTCAATTCTTGCTACTGGAGCAAAGACATCATCATAATCTATTCCTTCTTCTTGAGTGTACCCTTGTGCTACTAGTCTTGCTTTGTTCTTGATGACTATCCCTCTCTCATCCTTCTTGTTTCTGAACACCCACCTTGTACCTATTGCTCTCTTACCTTTAGGAAGATCCACCAGAGTCCATACATTCTGAATTTTAAACTGTAAAAGCTCTTCTTGCATAGCTTCAATCCAGGATGAATCTTTTAGTGCTTCTGATGCCTTTTTAGGTTCTAGTTGAGACATGAAGCAGGCATGTTCAAAAGCAGCTAGGCTGAATTCTGGAACTGCTTGTTCAGCAGCAGCAGTCTCATTGTGGACCATCTTCCTTGTTTGAACAGGAGTACTTGGATCACCCAGTATTTGATTGAGAGGGTGATACTTATGAACTCTTAGTGTGGGCTCTCTCTCTGTTTGGAAGGACGTTCCAAGGTTTGTGTCATCTCCATCAGAACCAGTGAATGGTTCATTTTCTGGAACAGCATGAGTTTCTAGGCTAACAGCTTGAGAAGCTGTTGGGACTGCTAGCCTAGAAACTGGAGCTGTTTCCTTTTGTGTTTGAGCTGTGCTGTCAGGACTTGGGAATGGCACTTCAGTGTCTGGATTTGCATCATGTTGAGTGCTCAGGACCCCTGGAGGATCACATGACAGAAGTGGTAGAGTGGTGAAGTCATCCCAACTTGTTGAATCTGCAGCAGTCTGAAACTTTGTGCCAACAGCATGAGAAATTGTATTGGCAGCATGAGAATGTGTGTTAGCAGCTTCAACCCTGTATGCATCAGCTTCTGTAGTAAACTCAGCAAAGCTCAGAGAATTTGTTAGAGAATCTAAATCAAATAACCAATCAGGACCAGTGCCTTTGATGTTAGCAGTATTTTCATTAAATTCAACATTGGCACTTTCTTCAATTGTTTTAGACACTCTGTTGTATACTCTATAGGCTTTGCTTTGATTGAGTATCCTACAAAAAATCCTTCTTCAGCCTTACTCTCAAACTTCCCTAAGTGAGTCTTAGTGTGAAGAATAGTACATGGGCATCCAAAAGGCTTGAAGAAAGCTATTAGGGGACTTCTGTTGTGGAATAGCTCATAGGGAGTTTTCCCTTGTGATTGAACTACTTGAACCCTATTTAGAACATAACAGGCTGTATTAACAGCTTCTGCCCAGAAAGTCATAGGCAGATTGGAATCAGCTAACATTGTTCTAGCAGCCTCAATTAATGTTCTATTCTTTCTTTCAGCTACACCATTTTGCTGTGGTGTTCTTGGTGCACTATATTGTCTAGCAATACCTTTGGACTCACAGAAACTGTTTAGAATTTGATTTTTAAATTCAGTTCCATTGTCTGATCTTATCACCTTAACTTTGGAATTGGATTGGTTTTCTATCTTAAGGATAAAAGACTTAACAAGCTCAGCAGTTTCATCTTTGGACCTAAGAAAGTAAACCCAAGTAAATCTGGTGAAATCATCAACAATGACTAAACAGTATGCCCTTTTATTCAAACTCAAAACAGATGTTGGACCAAATAGATCCATATGTAACAGCTGAAGAACAGATGAGATTGAATTTACTTCTTTGGCCTTATGAGAAGATTTGTGTTGCTTACCTTTAAGACAAGCTACACAATGATCATCACAGATGAACTCCTTTTGTGGTAATCCTCTTACCAGATTCTTTTTAACTAAATCATTCATGGACTTGAAGTTCATGTGACACATCCTTCTATGCCAAAGAGCAGACTCATTTGATGATGCTTTGGATATTAAACAGCTTAAAGTATTTGATTTAGTCAAAAGAGCTGTGTCTAGGCAGTAAACATTGTCCTTTCTTGGTGTTCTAAGTAAAACAAGATTTTCAGGAATTTTGAAATCCTTTGAAAGAACAATGCACTCAGAATCTGTGAACAGAACAATGTTTTGTTTGTCACAGATTTGAGAGACACTCAATAAATTGTACTTAAGCTGTTCAACATACAAAACATCATGGAATGTCATGTTGCCTGCATTTACAGTACCTTTACCTGTAACCTTACCTCCTTTTGAGTTGCCTCCAAACGCGACAAAACCTCCATCAAATCCTTTGAAATTTGACAAGCATTCAGAATTGCCTGTCATGTGCCTAGAGCATCCACTGTCCAGATGCCATCTTGTCCTATGATGAGACCTGTGGTTGCCCTGCACAAATAACAGCTTAGTTAGTAGTGGAGTAAACCCAAACCAAATTGGTTTTGGGTTGGCCTTGTACATTGACATAACTAAAAACTGTTTTTGACTTTTTGTATTTAGTGAGATCTACTGATGGAGTCTTTGGAGAGTATTTAGTGATGATATGAGGTATCCAATTATTTTGATCATCTTTTCTTCTGACAGTCTCAGATGATTCACTAGCAGCTCCAGTTTGGTGCCCAGCAGCTTGAGCTGTGTTTGTAGTGCTAACAGTTTCACTTTTTGCACTACCAGCATCAGATTTTGACTTAGCAGTCTGATCTTTTGCATTAGCAGTTTGAGCAACAGATTTGTCCTTGACACACCATATTTGTTTAAAACTTGATTTAGGCTTTGCCAAAACTTGTTTTTGATGTGTGGACTGTTTTTTATTAACTTTTGAGAATCTGTGATCAACTGTTCTCTTTGGAGCTGCTGTGGAAGTTTTCACTTTTGAGTGCTTTGCCTGTTTAGGATTTGATTTTGTGTGATGCACAGTCTGTTTTGCAACAGCTGGTTTGTAAAAACAATCCTTGGCTAAGTGATTCTTCCTTCCACAGTGAAAGCATCTTTTTGACAGTTTGAATTGGAACACCAGACTTTTCTGTCAATTTCTGGTTCTTGTTTCTCTGGTTTCCTCTTACCTGCTGTTGTTTAGGAAACTTTTGAACACCATGCTTTTGGCATGTGCAGATAGAAACAGTTTTACCTCTTTTAGTTCCTTTTGATGAAGATGCAGTGTTACAGTTAGAATGTACAGAAACTTGTGGAGTAGCATTGCATACACTCATCTTCTCTTTTCCTTTCTTACTGGGAACTTGGACTTCTATGGGTGCACTCTTTGTGTCACAGTCTCTATTTTGACTCTTATCTTCCTTTGGTTCAGGACTGCTATCAAGGATAGGATCTACAATAGTCATAGACTCATCTAATGGTTCATTGACAAGTCTATCAGCAACTTCACTCATTGGATGAATGTACTTGTTATTATATGGAGGTGGAGTAGCTCTGTATCCTATTCCTTCTTTGGGATTGACCTGAGATTTGACTCTATCTTTGAATTGAACTTCCATTAGGTGTTCTAGCTTTTGATTTGCTAACTTGAAGTTACCTAAATCTATGTTAACAGATTTCAGTTTCTCATTAGCCTCTAACACCTTCTGTTCAGATTCTTCTACCTTTTTATTCAAAGATTCTATTTTCTTATTGAGTTCCTTTTTCTCCCATTCATGATAGTTTCTATCATACCCCATTTGAAGCTCATTATCCTTATAGTCATTGATCTGTTTTTCCAGATCTTCTATGGCTTGCATATATTCATATCTCCTTTCTTCCATCTTAGCTAGAGTTTTGCACATGCTCTCATTATGATCTCTGTACTTTTTAACCATATTTTTGCATGATTGAGAGCAGAGTTTAGAATTTACCTCAGATGGTAGTTCAGTTGAGGAGACATTTGATGTTTCTGCCATAGTGCTTGATTTTGGAATTCTTCCTCTGTCTGATCACTCCAGTCAAACACATTGTCTTCTTGAGAGACAAGTGCTGTTGATGAGGAAGCTTGGATGGGCTGTGAAGTCCTTGATGGCTGTTGACCTTGAGATCTACATTCTCTGGCAAAGTGACCAAGCTTATGGCATTTATAGCATTCCACTTTTGATTTATCAAAAGATGGTTTGCCATCTGTTTTGGCTTGAAAGTTGGTCCTTCCAGTTCTTTTCAGGAATCTTTTGGCTCTCATGGTCAGCATTGCATGTTGCCACTTTAAATCCATCTCTTCAAGATCATCAGGATGGATTTGTTCCAAGTCTTCAACATTTAGAGCAAATAATCCATCATTGGCAACAAAAGCTTCATAATGAGTTTCAGCAGAATTGCCATCACCACCTGAAAAAGAATCACAGTTATTAGATTTTCAGAGGACAAAAGAGCAGTGTTGTGATTATAAGAAAAGGATTTCTTTTTAGCATCAATTTCAGTCTCAAACACTCTTAGACTGTTGTATAGATCATCCAATTCTATCTCATCAAGTGTGTCTTTTGTTCTCCACTGTGCAGCATAGACTGTCCATTCTTCTCCAACAGATCTGAGAAACTTTCTGTTGACCTCATCTTGATCCAGATTGACCCTTGCACTTTCCAGTTCACTTATCAGTTTGTTGAACCTGTCAAAGATTTGAGTGAGGTTTTCATTCTTGCCACCAGAAAAGTTTTCATACTGCTGTTTCAAGAGGTCCTTTTGATTTCTCTTGGTACTTGCATTACCAGCAAACCCCTTCTCTAAGGCATTCCAAAAAGAGTGAGCAGTATAAAACTTTTTAAACTGATGTTGATAAGCATTAGGAATGGCTATTTGTAATAATGTGAGTGCTTTCACTTCATTCATTCTAGCCTTCCTTTCAAGTTCAGTTTTTGGAGGAGTTTTTACTGGTTTTCCCTCAGCATCAAGTTCTGGATCAACTGCAGGAGGAAATTCAACAGCTTCCCATATGGCATAATCTATGAATTGAATATGCTGTTGAATCCTGAGTTTCCACATCTCAAACTCAGTGGGCTTGAGCATAGGCACTTTGAGTCCTTGCCCAGATCCACTGCTGCATTTTCAAATTCCATTGAAAAAGATTAAAAATTTGAAAGAAAGTTTTCGACTTTGAAAAACAAAGAACGACCTGTGGCTCTGATACCACTTGTCAGGATCTATGACTTATGAAAATTATGAATAACCAAGATTAACTGATTTGAATTTATCAGAGTATAAATCAATAATCTTGCTTTGAATCAAAGTTTAATTAAGAAGTTTGCGGAATAACACTTAATTATTTTGACAAAAACTTTCAGAATCAATAATAGCATAAAACATAAGAAGTAATCAAGACTGTTTGTATTGCTGAATTAACTGATTACAATCACCTCTAATCTGTTTTGATTAGACGAAGAACACAAACTGTTCTTAGGGTTTTACAACCTTAGAGGCTTAAGAAAACTTGAACAATAAAGCAATTACAGACTCAAAATATGCAGAAAACTCTTATTCTATGCGTATATCTTCTATACAATCTTCTGTCTATTTATATTGCTTTATGGACGTGTTTCCTTGAAGAACTATGACTTCTCTGATAGTAGATATGCTGGAATCTTCTTGTAGATATCTTCCCTGAAAATCAGCACATTCTGTTTATGAAACTGTTGAGCAGCTTGAATGACTTGGCAGCATGAACTGAGCAGCTTGAGTTATTTTGCTCTGGCAGCTTGAACTTTTATACTGGCAGCTCGAGTTTCTTCAACTAGCAGCATGAACTTTGTACTTACACAGAAATTCTACTAACAGTATGAGAAGTCTAACTAACAGCTTGAGTATACTTAAACTATTTCCCAACACTTTATCAAGTTTGAGCTTAAGTTTGAAAATTAATGCTCGATCGAGCTCAAGCTGTTCCAAGCTTCAAGCTTTAATGTCGAGCGCGAGTCAAGCTTGGAACTACATGACTTGACTTGATTCAATTACATCCTAGGCCAAAACATGCTTTCTTGGGTTTCAACTTTGCTTTGAATTGGATCATGTTACGACTAGGATTGCATCCGATTATTGTTTGAATCAATCTTTAAATGGACTAATGTAGGACCATCAATGCACATCAAGACTTGGTCTAGACTTTTATTAACTGTTATTGAAGCATGTCAATGACGGTTATAAATCTATAAATATCCAAAATTTTTATTGAAATTTACATTTGTATTTCATTGAATATTATCCAAATCAAGTTCTAAAGTATGAATCCATAAATATCCAAAAATTTTATTGAATTTACATTTGTATTTCATTGGATATTATCCAAATCAAGTTCTAAAGTATGCACTTAGGTGTTTATTATATTATATTATATTATTTACTTTAATCACTCATTTTGCTAAAAAGAAAATACAACACTTTCCATTTATAGATGTCACTTGAAAACAATACGTACAAAACTGTAGTGGATATGGATGTTATAAATATATTCATAGAAACTAGATGTTCAAATTTGTTCAGATGAATGATTTTTAGATGCGGAGAATTAATGAGATGCTTGGCAAGGGGGATTGGAGGAAATCACATAAAGTTTATAATTTTTTATTTGTTATGTGACAAGAGTTTCTATTCTCAACGAGAAGAAGTGGAGAATTAAGTTTAGAATAAATTTCAATTCTTTCATTTTTTCTTATCAAAATGGAGAAAATAAAAAAAGATGGAAATATAGTTTTATAGTTTTTTTTTTTTTTTATTTTCAACGTGATGTGTAACTATCATTAGTTAAAATAACTTATAAGTTTCATTTCATTCCATTACACGATACCGAACGTCTCTGGATGCATTTGATTTTCAAATACGTGCTCTTATTGTTCGGCCCATGGTAACTACTACAGTGACTTGGTCCAAATAACTAGCATCTATAATCAAACAGATTTTAAAAAATAAATTTTTGTTTGGTAACCATTGTATTCAACCTTCTTATTTGAACTTATGATTATCAACATCAAGATTGAACATCAAAAGGGAATATTAATCATCTCTTTCATAACAAAAGAATTAATTTGTAACCATGTTCTTGGAGTACAGATAGTGAAGTAGACTATATAATTTACAACAAATAATGGATCAAATAATCGAATATGACTTTCAGCAGCTTTTCGTCACAGATTCTTTGCTTTCAAATTTCCAAATTTGGGATTTTGTTCGTTTTCGTGTGCCTGATCGTGCCTTTCTGTAGTCACATTGACCTCGTATCGAATCCTTCCTGATAATAAACTCAAAACCCAATCAAAATTAGCAAAATTTAAAGCAAGATTAGATCTATATATAGCAATGTTGAAATGATTGCATACAGCTGCACATTCTTCTTTCCTTCCAATATTGCAGATTCGTGAAGCTTGGTTGATCCACATGATGGTGAAATACCACTGTCAATGCGTATGGTATCACTGCTCTCAACGCTGAGTCTCGAGTGAGAGAATGATGTGATCCGAGAAGCGTAGCGTGCCTTCTTTGGTGATGACTCGGCGATAGCAGAGGAAGTGACCATCATTGTATCCTGTCACATATGAAATGTAAAAAGATTAAAAGATGTACGAAAACGACATAGAATCTGGAGCACCCTGCTTCTTCAATTTCTTAAAAGTTTGTTGAAAACGAAGGGTTTCAAACACTTGGAAATCTGAGAGTCGTGAAGAACACTTTCAGTTTGAAGTACTTCAATGGTACTCTCGAAATCTCAATTGGATAAAACTCAGAAAAACGAATCAAAGATGCATCTCTCCTTATGATTTATGTACCATGTTCTTTTTGACAAAAAACAACGCGAATTTATTTGGTGGGAACCGCCAAAACAGCCAACCGCCAAATAACGAAATTTCAAAAATGGGTCAAAATAACAGTCATTGCAGCTCGACCCCAGCCAGGAGCTCTGCCTTTGGACCCCGCCACCAAGAGCTGCGGCCCCTTGAACCCCGCATTATTGAAGATCGTTTTGAAAAAAAATGATGCATCTCTCGTCTATTTACATGCTTTAATTGGATCGAAATTGCCACATCTTTTCAGGGGGCGTTTGGTTCGCAAATTTTTTTCTTTGGGATTTGCATTTTGTCAAAGGATTTGCATTATACAGCATTTGCATTTGTCAGGATTTTGTCAAACAATCTGCTATAAAATTTGCTAATTTGAAAAATGTTTGTAACTGGGATTTAAAAATCTAAAGGGGATGCTGAGATTTTAAATAACAAAGAAGGGAGGAATTTTAAATCCTTACTGAAACCTGCAAACCAAACATAGAATTTTAAATGCAAATCCCAGTGAATTCGCGAACCAAAGGCCCCTCAGGGTTTTCACAGAAAAAGTAAAACAACATGGTTACTTGATGGATGGTTGTGGGCTCTTGCTCGGTTCTAAAGAGTTCTTCGAAGTTTCTGAACGTTACATCGATATCAGGTATGTTCAAATGATCCAAGCTTGAAGGTTCTTCACATACACCAAGATCTTGCAAAGTTTGAGACCACAACTGCACATAATTTCAAACATAGATGATTTGTATCAGTCATCAACACACAAATGAATTGAAAAACAAGGATAACAGTTGCAAAACCTGGCTGCTCGGAACCGGACTTTTGCATTGCCAAAACGAGTCTCCATGGAGGCTGGTTTCGTCAATTTCTGAAGATTCTAGATGGTCCAATTGTGTAAATGGCGATGAACATGGATCCAGACTCATGTCATCGTGATCATGAGGCCCTTCCTCGAGTGACAATTGATGCAAAAACCGATCATCTTTCTCTAGCTTGTGTCCTTGACAACGTATCATGGATGGAATATGATCGACATCGGATGTTTGAACCTTTAATAAATCGATAAGTTGTTGAAGAATGGAAAAGGCTTGCATATCGCCGTGATCTTCCTGTTGATCAAAAACATACAGAGAAAAGAAATAAGGAGAAATAGAAATGGAAATGGGGAAGAAATTGAATTGGAGAGAAATGAAAATGGATGGAGAATTGAATTGTGTATCTTGTTTGGTATCAACAGAGAAATAAAGAGGAGAAATGGTGGCTCAGGCAGAGCAGAGAGACACAATACAGTCAATTCTCACAATTTCTCTACCAAATGGAGAGAATTGTATTTCTCTATATTTAGCCTTCAAACAATTTCCATAGAATTCAATTTTCCCCCAAAAATTGAGAGCATTTCTCCCAAACAAGAGAAAACACAATTCTTCCCCCTCAAATCTCTCTACCAAACAGCCAGTGATATCATGATATCCTGAAAAGAAATATTTCGCAAAGTTTCATGTTATCAGACCTTAATCTGGTCACTAGTCTCTGCACTTACAACACTAGTGGTTGTGGAGGCACACTGATTGAAGTCGAAACCCCACAGCAGTCCTAAATCGCGAGCGGATGGGGATCCAAAGTAACCATTGACGACTCTTTTGCGATGCTGAGATGATGATACATCGTGTTGGCTAAGGTCGCAAGCGAGACACATGAACTTGCGATGATGATAACAGCGGACGTAGGCTGGGCGACGTCTGCAAGACTCACAAATGAGGGTCCGATGATGGCGTTTCGAGAGAGGATTGGCTGAGTGAACTTTAGTATCACATGAAAGACAAAGATAGGCTGCATCCGCCTTACAGTAAACAACTGATCTTAAATTCACACAGAATTCACAATATCTATCCATGACTAGTGTCACCTGAAACAAATATACACTTTGACTTTTTCCGGTCAAATATGTCATTTCAGGATCTAAAACAATACACAAAATTTGATGCAAAGTTAGAATGGCAGTGGTTAATTGTTCATAAAAAGGAGTGCTAACAACATTCGTCATGTTTTAGTATTTGATAAGGGACAAAATTTAAAAGTTACTTGACCAAAATTTTTGATTTGTTTTAATTTCAGTTTTCACGAACTTATTTATTTTTACTTTTTTTAAGGACCTGAACACGTGGGTGTTGTTTGTATTTAAGAGGTTAAATATCTGAAATCTGAAAATTACGTCTGAAATTCAGAGGAGACCTTAACATCTGAAATTAAGACACTTTTAATTTTAATTAAGACAACTCTTATACTCTTAAAATTCAGAGGAAAATTCAGAGGTTTCAACATCTTTAAGTCTGAATTTAAATAAACAATCTTAATTTATTATAGATCTGAACTTTAGACTTCAGATGTTTTTAAGAGACTCTTAATGGAAAACAAATGAGGCCGTGCTGGTCCTTCGGCCTATCATTGAATCTGAATTTAAATTCTTTTCATGTACGGATAATAAAGATTTCAGTAAACATGTTCATAAATGATCATCTAATTTAAATGTGGCAAATGTAATAAGAGTTAGATCATGTCGTGTAACGGATCAAAATGAATGCCCATGAGAAATGGTAAAATGGGCCGGGCCAATACACTACCTAAAAATATCAATTTTAGATTTGTTTTTTGTTGGTTTAGAATAAATTTTCTTGATTAAAATTGTACTTTTAGTTTAAAGCAACAATAGTCGTTTGGTTTAGGTTTTGATTTTTCATCGGCGATAATTTGTGTTTCATAAATGGTTATACTTTTTCATGATTATACTATCACTGTCTGACCCATTGGGAGTTTAACATGTGTTTTCTATTTTGGCCCATTTAAACTTGTCTTGGCCTACATTGACCAATTTATATGTTTTAGAACTAAAATTAGTCTATTGATAATGCATTAATATTAATTTAGGGTATAAAAATAATATAAAGTATAAAAGTGAAAGTTAAAATGTAAGGATAAACAATATTAACGTTTTAGAAAATGATAAGTGTATTCATATGTTTTTTTATAATTTTTTTTTCTTATTGTTATATTATTATCATCCCATTCGAAGAAAAAAAAATACAGATTTTCAAATGATAATGATTTGTTATTAATTTTATAAGTCAGTAAACAATTAGCGGTTACATAATTTAAATAAATTTTCTTAAATGATCATAAATTAAAAGTGGTTCACTTTAACTTTTAATACATATTTATTTAAAACCTAATATTATGGAACCAAAAGTAGACTTAATAAAACAGAAATTTTATTGCATAATATATCTGTTTGTAACATTATAATTAAAATAAATAAATATTTAAAATAAAAAAAGGTTTGAAACTTTTATCATACAATAAAAACTTAATAAAATAATTTGAAATATTTGTGATTATAAACTTAAAACAATAAGTTTATATTTTTATTTAAATATTAGGTTATTAAGGGTACTATTTATATCAATTTATATTTTTATTCATATTTTTTAGAATTGATAAAAAAATAATTGAAAACTTATTATAATTGCTACTAATAAATAATAATAATAGAAAATTTTAAAAATAAAAGTAGATTTCAAATTTTATAAATTAGTTTAAATTTTAAAAATCAATGGTTTTGTAGAATATTCATGAATGAAAACATATGAAATATAAGAAGGAAAAATTGTATCTAATTTGTCAACATTTTATACTTAATATGGTTTAATTAAAAATTTTTATGTTATATTAATAAATAAATATTTGTTTTAAGATATTAATTATACAACATAAATACAAGTATAATATGCATGATATATATATATATATGTTTTAGTTATTAGACCTATTGGTTTAATTGCTTTTAATACAATAAATTGAAGTTATTAATTTAAGGAAATATATTAGGAAAGAAAGTTTAAAAAAAGTTATTTATATATTTTTTAATTAATTAAATTTATTAAATGATTTTAAATTAGAAAAAATAGCGGGAAATGAAAAAGTAATTCATTGATAGAATGACATATTGACATGTGAAATTGATATGTTCTCTTTTATTATTATATATAGATATAGATTACGAGACATAGTTTTGTGGTCAAGACTCGAGACATGGTGCTAACTTTTGCCTGTCAACTATAAAAAAAAAAAGAAAACATAACCGTGTCCTTTGTTTTTGAACTTGTCTAAAATGTGAGCATAATATTGCATTTGTCCCATTATATTTAGAATTTGAAAATGAGTCAGTTCCAAATTTACAAGATAAATAAATTAGTGAACGAAAAAAAATACATTATCTAGAACAAGAAACAGAGTGTTGCAAGTGTTTCAACATACACATCACTCTAATATCAAAGATGATTTAAACCAAAGATACCCAAGTTAAAAAAATTATCAAAATTTATATTAAATTAAACTTGCTATGTAGTTTCAAATTCACAAGATTAAAGAAAAATCATAATAAATACTAAACTACAACTTCAAATAACAAAACTCCTGGAACCAAACATGAATCAAAACGCGGAAACCCAAATGAAAAAAAAATGAACCTTATTAACAATTCATTAAAACTGCAATTTAGTTCCAAATTCATAAGATGAAAACAATTAACTAATCAAGAAAAACAAGGTGTTGTAGGTGTTTTCAAAGCTACACACCTTCAAATAACAACACTCCATTATCCAAATATGAATCAAAATTCAAAACACACATAAAATGCGAAAGAAAAAACGACTTCTATAACTTAATGGAATTGAATTTCAAGGAAATCAAACCTGCAATTATTCTTCAAGAAAACCAATCAAGATTTGTGCTTAGAACACATGAGGGATCAGATAAAGTCCACAATTATCTTCATCATCATACAACATGAGCTTTGAGCTCTCTCATATGCCCAGAAAGACACAGAGATTGTTATCTATCCATCTATCCAAGGTTACTCCAATTTCCAGGATTAAACTTCTCAAATCCAGATCATTATAGAAATGTAATGCGTAATCTACAACTCAGTGAAGTGCCATTGTTCTGGATTTATGATTTTTAGTTCTGGGAGAAAGGAAATATCCTATCTTAGCCAGGCTTTTTGTGTCTGACGTGTCTGACCTTTTGTGACGTGGGCCTTGACATGTAAGATATAGCTGTGGGCCCCATGGCATTATCTAGTGTAGGTGCCTAGACCCTTTTGGGCTAATATAAATTTGCCACGTGCCATGCAAATTTCGGTTAATATCGGTATCTATGGCTCGGTAAGGTCATTTTCGACCTGGTTATAGATAACGGTGGCTTCTCTTACGACTTACAGTTTACGATTTATACGTAAAGATTAACAGGTTAGCTTATTAAATTCGTGTCGATCAGTTATTGACTCATTTACAATCGTGTCTCTTTCGGTTTGTGTCAGATTTTTTTTCTTCGGTTTGTGTTGACCGTTTTAGTATGAATGTTAAGATTACCAAATAAGCATTCAATTAATTACTTAGGTTGGACAACTAATTGATTTTGGCTTCTTAAAATCAATATTTTAAGTTTTAATTTAGTACAATGTAATCCGAAACATATATTTTTTCCCAGAAAGTAAAATCATAATACCTCAGAATAAAAAGGAAGAAGAATATATTAATGAATTAATTAAGGACAATGACAAAATTTTTAAAATGAGAGACATGTGACAGCTTGGATACAATGAATCCATAAGAGCAATAAATTTGAATTTTCTTTTTGTTAAATAAGAAAAAGGTAATAATTAAATAACAAGAAGAATAATTAATAGTAGTATTAATAATTTAATTTTTTAGAAATAAATAACGGGCTATTGTTATTGTTATTCTCTTGATAGGTGAACTTAAATGTGTGTTGAATTACTTCAAAACCAAACGAAGATGAACACATGAAGATAACCATTGAAGATTTGGAAAGTAAACAAAACCGTTTTAAAAATACCATAAAGTAAATAAAAAAACCAATGTCTGTGTTTGTGTGGTTAATGACTTAATTCACTCTGCCACGTGACTAAATATGTGTCCAAAACGAGGATACCAAATCCGTATTACATCTGGATCACTGTCAAAAACTGTAATATAAGACAGGAAGACAATGCAGAGGACAATATAATCCTATTGACCAGCACCTCCAGGAGTACGGAATACTACGATATATGGTGACTTCCCACCTTTTTTTGTTTTCTCCTTTGTCATGATCAAATCCTCGTATGAAATTAAAGAGGTGTGAATAGTCCAAGCTCTCATTTTCCAATGTAAGCATTCTAACAATTCCAGCTGATACTATTTTTCCTCTTATGTGTCTTTTTTTCCTGGACTCATTTTTGGAGGACGACTGACTTGAGCGTCGGAGGTGTCTCATAGTGGCCATCCCTTGTGTTGCACACCGACCATCTTCATTCTGTTGTAGTTGCTTTTGATCAAGATTAAGCTAAGCTCTGTCCGAGGAATGTGAAGTAGAAGATTTACGTCTAAATAGTTTGAAAATTAATAATACAAATAACATATTCATTAGAGATGAAAGAAAAAGTAGTATCTCCTACGTTCATGAAGATTGCTTGAATTTTATTGGTGCCTTCCTCTTTGGCTCGTAGTGATTTTCATAGACTTCATTACTACATAAATGACACTGGTTTTAGTGACGGAAATTCACAATGGGAAAATGCATAGCAAATATGTGAAGGAAAGGCCGGCAACGGGTTTAAGACGATTTTGTGCGGATTTAGCTTCCATCGCAAAAAAAATTGATCGAATATTGTATTGTTCAAATTATCTACTTTTCCATTGCCAAATTGCTAATTTGCCAGACTCTCAAGGATTTGTATTCTTGTGTGAAAGAAAGAAATATACATGTTTTAAAAATATTGTTTGACATAAGAAATATTAAAAATTGAAATTAATTTATAATCATGTTTTCATTTTCTTTCAAACTTATATTCAAAGTTTCAAACTCATCTAAAATCCAAAATTTATTTCGATTTTCGTTTTTATTCTATCCATACGGTACAAACCAAGGGCTCTTTAATTACATCAATACAATGCAAACAATATTTTATTAGATTATAATACAAAGTAATATAATATTTCAGTATCATAGTAACATGTAGAATTTATTGTAAATTAAAAAGAAAAAGCTAATTTTAATAAAACATATAAAAAGGATTTCAAAAATTAATTAAGATATGTTAACTATATGATTATTTTTATTAGCCTAATCATCTGTTAACTATTTATCAACTTTTTTTTATCATTAGTATAATACTAACTTATTTACCCATGTAAACATGAGTATTTTGAATAATTATTTATGTTTTTAAAAAGTTAAATATAGAATTAAGGATTTATTATGAAAAAACCAATGTGTTTTCATTTTTTTTTTTTTTTTTGTGTTTTCGTCCATTCATATTATTTTTTCATAAAAATCCTAAAGTTCATTTTTTTCGTTTAGTGAAATTTGACTATAAGAACCCGATTTTTCAGTTTTTAAAAACTCAGTCTACCAATTATAACCTGACTCTAGACAAATTTCACAAAATCAAGAAAAAAATTAACTTGAAGATTTTTTGAAAAAAAAAAAAACATGGAGACTAAAACACAAAAACTGTGAAAACTTGTTAATTTTTTTCGTAATAGACCCTAGAATTAAATACAAATTTACTTCTAAATAAAATTTTCTACTAAAAATAATTATAAAATTAATATTGAATTATCCAAAAATTTAATGTGTTTCATTTATTGCATTTCATGAATTAAATAGGAAAATATTCAAAATAGTTTTTTCTTTTATTAATAATAGATAAATTAGTAAATGAAATATTTAATTATGGAAAAAAAGCGGGAAAATGAAAGTTTAATGCGATGAGGAAGCGACATGTGTCCTGAATTGTTTTCTTTTATTAATATATATATAGATATAGATAGATTATTAACTTTTTCTTACTTAGAGGGTGTTTGGATTTGCGTTTGAAAAAGTGCTGTAGCGTTTTGAAAACTAATACTCAGATAATTGCTGTAACAAAAAGTGCTGCAGGAAATGTAGTGTTTGGTTTAGCTTCTGTTGTTTGATATCATAATTATCAAATAATCAGTTTTTAAAGTGTTTGAATTTGCGTTTTTACTTGTAAAATGACCAAATAATCACTTATTAAGCAAATAAGCTACAATTTTTAACTTATGAAAAAGTGTGGTAGGACAAACGCTAAACGCAAATAATCACTTATTAACGTATGCAATCCAAACACTTTAAACCAATTATTTGCGTTATTGTAACGTAATAAGCTAATAATCACGTATATAACGCAAAACCAAACACCCTCTTATTAAGTTAATAAGATGTAATCTATATATCACTAGTACAGACATCAATTACTACAATATATATAAATATATATATATATATATATATATATATATATATATATATATATATATATATATAGAATATGGTTCGAGAGAGTACCACCCCTTATGCAGCGCACCAGAAGGTACCACCTTTAAAAAAACTTTTTTTAATTTTTTTTTCATAAACATGTTTTAATTAACATTATGCAGATCATATGTAAATTTCACATACATTCACATCTCCTAGCTCCTAAAAAATGATGTGAACGCACACTTACATAATTTTGAGTATATGTGAACTTGCATTTATGTGATGCGTGATTTCATGCACTCAGAGTGTTCGGATTTGCGTGAAATTCACATATGATCTGTGTAACGTTAATTAGAACATGTTCATGAAAAAAAATTTCACAAAAATTACTTTTAAGGGTGGTACCTTCGGGTGCGCTGCATTAGAGGTGGTACTCACTTGAACCTAAATCTATATATATATATATATATATATATATATATATATATATTCTGTGTGTATGACATTTTATTCTTAACATTATCATAATGTTCTATGTCATAAGTTTGATGAGAAAACTAACAATATTTTCATATTTTAGCATTGCAGATTTAGAATTTGTATTTTATGTATGTCTCTCTTTGGGCAGTACTGATCGGCAATCGTCAAACCGTAAAAAACAAACCATTAATTACTTAAACACGAATCAATTAATGAATTATTGTTATTTACTAGAAATTGCATTCATTACAATCATATAGACATAATTGTTGATTATTTTAATAATTGAATATGGGTAGGAAATATACGTATCCGCACCAACCGTCTTAAACGTAACGAAGGATCGTGTCGACATGATCGGAAAAACCGTAATGTTGTCTTACACTCAATTAATAAAACATATAAGAATATTGAAGTAACAGAAAATAATTCTAATCAAATATTCAATCACATTACAATGCGTTCATGAACATGAAATCATTTAATAATAATAAATAACATAAAATGATCAAATCCTAGTCCCGATCGTGATCACAGGAAATTTAGCTGGCCATGATGTTAGAAACACGTACACCCATGGAAATCTTCATAATCTTGAGTCTTGTAACGAACGTCGTGGTTGCTGGAGTGAAAGGATGGAACCGATTCGTGCATCGAAACATCATCGTAATATGAGAATCAAGCCAAATGATTCTCTTCGTAACTTTCTAGGGTTTTCATCTACTTGGATCTACGGAGAACGTCACCATATATAAACCTTCTATTTATAAGGGAAAGTCGGCCTTCAAGAGATAGAGCAGATAATGATTTGAAATTTGAATTTTTGTCGCCAACGTCTACTCCAGTACAGAAAAAAACAAATTACCAATTACATCTTCAAATGTAAAAAAAAAAAAAAAAATGAAATTAACAAATGTTGATTATCCATGGAGAAGTTAGGACCTTTGAATAAAGAAAGAAAATACACTGGTAATGAATTAAGAGCTTACATAATTAAAGTCACCCTTGGCCCAACGGAAATAGCTAGGATTGTCATCCAGTTTGATGATCGATCTTCTCTTAATCTTGCTTAGCACATCCTTCCATGCTATATGGTTGCTGGATTGAACACCCACAGGGCACAGGTAAACCCAGATAGATAAAGTATAAAATATATCATGCTTACATTTGAATGTCGCAGCCATGCTTTCAACTTCTGCGTTTTGACTCCAACTCCATATTATCTACTTTTTGCCAAGTTGACTTTTAAACCTGAAGATGTATGGAATAACTTTTTTACAATTAGATGATCAGTAAATTACATATACTATACAATGCATGTTTTATTGGACAAGCTAGAATGCTTCGATTGGCCAAAAAATTGTCATAAAATTAGAGATATTTTTGAAAAAAATTGAAATAAAAAAATCAAATGTGCATATAAAAAAATTATTGTTAAATACAAATCAATAATTAAAAATTTTCATAAAAAATTATGTTAAAATAAGTCGTCATATATCATTAAAAATATTTCATAGTCAAACGTTAATTTTTATGTTAAATATAACCTTTGATGTATTAAAATCTACTAGAATTTACCGATAAAAAAATTGTATTATTCTAATAATAATCTGAAAGTTAGAAGATAAACGTGTATTTAGTTTTCGAAAATTTTCATATAACTTTTCAAGAAAAAATGACAACTTGTTGACTTAACAATTTCATAAATTTTTATTTCACTTTCAAAATACCACTTTTCATACTATTTCTCTTACTTTTTTATTACCTACCCTTTATTTCTTTGGAATATTTTCTTTCCCTACTTACTATTATCATAAAAGAAAGTGAACGATAGTTGCTATTTTTTGTTTGTGACTTGTTAGTTACCTAACACAGGTAGGGGTGATCAACGGTTGGGTTTATAGGTTCTTTGGTTTCTTCGATTTAGTTTCCTTGGTTTAAATCTTTTATATCCCAAACCAAAAACTAAACCAAACCAAATTTAAAGCTACATAAACCAGACCATAAAACGAATTTAAATTCGGTTTGGTTTGGTTTATAAACCAAAAAAACCAAACATTCAATATGCAAAACAAACTACAAACAATCAAATACGAAGTGACAAGAAATATCAATCTTCATCGTTGGATGAATAAAATTAATGGTCAATTACTAAAAATAGTAATAACTTTTTGATTTTTTATCATTAATAACAACATTATTTATTTTTTTAACACCAATAGTATCTACTTTTGTATTTTTTATATGAATAATATCAACTTTTGTATTTTGTATCCTAAATAGCAATAACTTTTGTATTCTTTTTATCATTTATAGCAACAACTTTTTTAAGTTTTGCTATAAATGATAAAAAATGTAAAAGTTGATGCTATTAATGATAAAAAATAAATAATGTTGCTATAAATGCTAAACATGCACAAAGTTGTTTCTATTTTTAGCAATTAGCCATAAAATTAATGGTTTAAACTTTAAGGTGATATTTTTAAATTTAACTTTAACATTGAAATTTAAACATTAATTTTATTCATCAAACAGTGAAGATTGATATTTCGTGTCCCTATAAAAAGATTTAAACTTTCATCAACCCAAACATATATATAGAGGGAGGTTCAATTAAAAATCACAATGCACCTGAAAACTTGTGAAAACCGCACTACACCACCACAAATGCTCAAATTTCCCGCGTGATGCATTAAATTACTCTATCCCCCTTTTTGTGTTCTTTATTTTATGTATGTATATTCAATTAACTTTTGCCCATTAATCTTGAATTTCAATTTCATTTGTGCCGAAGGAATCAATTTCATTTTGTGTTCACGAGTTGCATTTTTAGGTTCAGTTTTATGTTCGATTTCGTTTTATTTATGTTCCATTTTAGCTTATGAATATGATCAGCCAGAGCAGTGAGGTTCGCTAGAGGGTAGAGGTTTCATTAGGGAACAAATTTTTTGTTGAATAAATAAATTTTAATAAATATATGTGTCATGAAAATTGTAATCGGTGAAGAAAACTTAATTTTAATTATTATTGTTGGTTGGAGGTTTTTTGTGCATTAAAAATGATTTGGGGTTTTAATTAAAAAAATTAAACAAGTTGTGTGTTTTTTACACAAAAATCTATTTAAAAAATTAACATGTGTTTAGTCGGTTGCAAGTCATATTTGTTGTAAAAATCCCAAATTTATAAAGTTTTAGCCGCTTAGAGGTTTTTTGTGCAATGAAAAATTATTGGGGGTTTTAATCGATAAAATGATCCAATTTAGAGGTTTTTTTACGTAATTTTCCATTTAAATAAATATGAAGTTTTTATATGCACTCAATTCTGACTAAAACATGTTGAAGAAACAAATATATATGATTCATGTATGCACTCAATTCTCACTAAAACATGTGGAAAAACAACCTTTTTTAAGTTTTTTTCGCATCTATCTATCTGTACCAATAAAAGAGTAAATATACTCAACTCTAATGAAGCCACGTGTCATCACCACTAATCGACACGTAACATTTATAGTTTTAAAAATAATAAATAAATTTAAACTATATCTATCCATATCAAATATAATATACTTTTAAATTCAAATCAAATTGAATCCAACAAAAATTTAATACTCTAATAACTTATTAATTATAATACAATATAATAAAAGTTTAAAATATTTAAAAAAGTAATTACTATTCATGTGTGTGTAGAATTATACAAAATTAATAGGTCATAATAGATAATAATATCATTTTTATATATTTTTGTTTAAGAATAATATTTATATCTTTACATTTTAGTTTATTATAGTTTATATATATTAAAAATATCCGCGTAATACGCGGGTAATAAACTAGTTACAAAGTAAAAGAAAATGTTATGGTTAATCTATGAAAGTTTATATTAATATTTTAGCATTTAATTGAGTCAAATAAAAACTAACCCTACTATTAGCCAAGTCACCCATAGCATTAACCCAAATATACTAAGCCACCATTATTTATAGCCTTGTTGTAATATCCATTACACTCATCCCTAATCAACCCATTTTCAACATATCTCTCCCTAGCTCCCTCAAAATGAGGATTAGTAGTTCCGAAATCACACATATACCAAAAAGATTCAGTGGCCTTAGAGTGTTGTTGATAGAATCTGAAATTAGTTCACTCCATCACCATGAACGCATCCTTTCACAAAATTCTTATCGAGGTACTCTCTCATTATCTCTCTCTCTCTCTCTCTCTGTATATATATATATATATATATATATATATATATATATATATATATATATATATATATATATATATATATATATATATATATATATATATATATATATATATATATATATATATATATATATATATAGAATCAGGTTCATCAGCGTACCTATGAGATTCCAGCGTACCCAGCGTACCCTAATGTGAATGATCATTCACATATATTTTTTTTGAATAGTCATGTATAAGAAAACATTATAAGACTTTTTTTGAAAAGGAGCAACATCATAACTCTTGTGAATGATAAGAAAAGATCATGTGAATGGTCATTCACACCATTCACATTGTGTGAAATGACCATTCACATGGATGACCATTCACATAAATATGCATTGAGCATTCACATAAGTTTTAAGGACACGAAAAGTGTGAATGTATGTGAAATTCATATATCATGTGTATAACATTAATTTAAA
>JAANYP010006571.1:0-16043 GCA_020465985.1 Centrapalus pauciflorus | reverse complement strand
ACATCCTCGGATTTAATTTATTGTATTTGAAGATTATTAAGTTTAAATTTGTAAATTAAGTTAAATTATTGATAATGATTATGTATTTGAATTTATGGAAGTTGGTTGCATATTATGGAAATTTAGAATTTTATTTATTAAGTGAAAATAATTATTTAAAGCATTGAGGATAATAAATAAAAGATAGAAATCTTTTATTTTATAAATCAGTAGCAAATGGGATCTGATGAGTTGAGGGACTAAAGATGTTAAAATAAGGAATTTTGAAATAAAAGACCAAAGGTCTTTCATTTCCAATCACCACTCTCTCTCACTAGAACTCTTTCTCTCTCGGCTCTCTCTCTAAAATATTCAAGATCATCAAAACTTGGATTAGAAGTCTGAAAATTTGAAACAAGGTTGCATTCAAGGAACAATCAACACTGCAATCGAAGAATTAAGGTAAACATTCTTTAAATTTCGAAATTAGAAGCAATTTGGTTCGGTTTTGTTCAAATCCGAAAATGAGATTTGGGGTTGCAAATGTTCATGCATGTATGATGTTGTTATGGATTAGTTTAATTCGAGTATTGATGATGTTATGTACAAAATTTCAGCTTCTGAATCAACCTCTAAGAATGATTTTCAGAGAATTGTGTGTGTTCTTAGTGTGTGTGTTCGACGGGTAGAACAAAAAGAGCAAAAATGGGTGTAATTTGGTACATAAAGGTGTTAATATTAGTGTTAAAAGTGTTGAAAATAAATGTATTTTAGTTGGCATAATTTATTTCATGCAAGGAAATAAGTACAAAAATGATGGGATTAAATCTGGAAAATATATAAAACTGCACAAGTTCGAATACAGTAGATCCGAATTCGGATCCGAGAAGAACTCGGATCTGGTCCGAATTCGGATGGGTCCGAACCTCTGATGTACAAAACATAAAATATTTACAAGTGTTGTAATTCGGATGAGTCCGAATTCGGATGTGGTCGAAATTGTAACAGGATCCGAATTGTTGATATTCAAATTCAGCAAAATAATAATCTAAGTGTTTGAATCTCGGATGGGGTCCGAATTCGGTTGGGGACCGAATTCGGATATGGTCCGAATCTATTTTGGTCCGAAATGTGGTAATTAAAAATGGCAAAATATTTTAAGTGTTGGAATTTCGGATACGGTCCGGACTTAACATGAAGTCCGAAATTGCCATGATCCGAATTAGGATTTATGTGGGATCCGAACTGGGGTCCGAATTCGGGTGGGGTCCGAATTCGGACATAGATCCGAAATTGGGACCAAAATTCTGCAAAACTTATAAAAATTAAGTTTTATGAAATTAAACAAGATATTAACACAATGTGTTGTTACAAATGACTTACAGGTCCCTTGTGGTGTTGTTTAACCCACAGTGGGGTACTTTGTTGATCCGGTTGAAAGCCCGAGGAGAAATAAAATTTGAATAAAGATAATAACGCACCCACTGTGAGTACCTTTGATTTTTAACATGTCTGCATCTGCTTTATGTTTGCATTGCCTGCTGAGGCCTGTTGTTTCATGTTCGTTTTGCATTCTACTAACATGCGTTTATGTTGATGCACATTCATATTTGTTGCATGTCCGTTCATTTGTTGTGCATCCTTTCGATGGACCTGCGTGGTCGCATCTGTACTCTGATGTTACTGTGCTATATGACCAAGAGTTTGACACCTCTGTGGTCAGGATAGACAGTAGTTCATCCCCGATGTAATGTCTGCCTCAGATGGTTGGTTATTCTTATGCCGAGTGTCAGCTCGAAGGAGCTGCGGCTCAGGTTTGCGTATCTGGGATACGTGTGGAGTATACGGTATGTGTTACCGCGGATACTCTGGGGGCATCATAAAGATTTGTAGAATGTGTGAAAATCATCTGGTATTCACTAAGCTTTAGCTTACCCTTTCAGTTGTTATATTTTTACAGGAAAAGGGAAATCCGCTGCGGGACCATCTAGCTAGGAAATCTATTGAAGTGATTGAAGATTTCTACCGTTTTCTTTGGTATTTGGATTATGGAATTATTGTTGTAATAAATTTGGGATAATGTAAAATGTTTGAGTATGTAGACTTAGACATGTAACCTTGTAGCACCGTAAGGTGTTAGATTCAGTTGTAATACTTTAAATTTATGTACTTTAATGCTTCCGCGCTATTATTAAGCTATCAGATCATTATGTTAAGTGTTTGTTGGTGATTAATCCTGGGTGAATGGTAATTGGTGGTTAATGTGGCAAGGGTGTCACAGCGTATGGTATCAAAGCAGTAGTTTGAGATTCAAGTGTCCGTGAGGTCTTGGTCTCAAACATTAAGTGTTGATATGTAGTGATACTAAGTAATGATCTGAACTAAGATAGGTTACGATCTAGTAATCATAAGAATATTGACTATCATACGGGACAATTGGGTGGTGTCTATAAATAAATGACATGTTACTAAATAAGTTATATGTTTCATATTTCAGAACATGTCTGGAGGAGGAATGACACCAGAAGAGACGAGAGAAATGATGCTAGCCATGATGGCTGAGCAAAATCGGATGATTCAGGACCAGTTTCTGGCTCGAGATGAGGCCGAAGCTAAACGAAGAGAAGATAAGAGAAAGAATAAGGAAAGAGAGGGAAACGATGACGAGCAAGGTGACAACACTGGGTCATCAAATAAGCCCAGGGGTTGTCGTTTCAAGGACTTTAAGGGAAATGGAGCCGTTGAATTTACTGGGTTGGGGGATGCTGTTACTGCACTGGAGTGGATAACAGCTACAGAAAGGACTTTCCGAATCAGCGATTGTGCTGAGAAGGATATGGTCCGATTCGCTACTTCCAAGTTCACCAAAGACGCAATAATGTGGTGGAACTCGATGGTGAATGCGTTAACCTTGGAAAGAGTATCTGTTATGACATGGGCTGAGTTTACTGATATCTTCACTCAGCAGTATTGCCCGGCCGATGAGCGCCGAAGACTTGAAGCTAAGTTCATGACGCTGATTCAGGGGACTAAGTCTGTGTCCCAGTACGCTGTAGAGTTTACGAGGCTGAGTTTGTTCGCGCCTCATCAAGTGGATACCGAGGAGAGGAAAGTGACCAGGTTTGAGGCTGGTCTTGATTTGGAGATTCGAAGGGTGATGAGCAACGTACGCTACCCCACATTTGCTGGTTTACTGGAAGCCGCCAGGAATGTGGAACAGATCTTGGGTATGTCAGGATACGTGATGGGGTCCGCTGCTGCTTCAGTCAACCCAACTCAACCTTCACCACCGAAACGCCAACGCGAAGGAGGTTATTCTGGTTCTTCACGATCATCGCAGTACTCGCCGCAACAATCCTTCCGTCGACAGTCTAGTTCTTCCGGTCGCGCACGTGCTTACTCTATCAACACCGAGCCGCAGTATTGTAACAAGTGTCATCTGGAACACTTCGGTAAGTGCACCAACGGGCGTGCGTGTTTCTGCTGCGGAGAGTTGGGCCACTTTCAAAATGAATGCCCACGGAGATCTGATGCTTGCCATAAGTGTGGAGTATGGGGGCACTATAGTCGGAATTGTCGAAAGAATACTCCAGCAGTTGCTGCTCCAACATCCACACGATCTTCAGGAGGTTCAAGCGGCGGTTCAGTTAACCGAGGTCGGGGTCAGTCGCAAAGGGCACCGGCTCGTGCATTTCAAATCACTGCAGAGGAGGCTAGGGAAAACCCGGAGGTGGTCACGGGTATGTTTATTGTAAACTCTTTGCCTGCAAGAGTATTATTTGACTCGGGTGCCAATAGGTCGTTTGTATCTACTATGTTTGCACAACAACTTGCCATGCCATTGTCTAAGCTATCTGCTGTATTAGATATTGAAACTGCTAGTAATACTCTAGTTAAAGTAGATCATGTATACCGAAACTGCACTTTAGTGATTGAAGATGTAGTCTTCAATTTGGACTTGATTCCGATCGAGTTTAGTGAATTTGATGTGATTATCGGGATGGATTGGTTGATAGAGAACGAAGCCCATATAGTGTGTAAGAAGCGTATGATCAAGATAACTACTCCGGAGGGGCGTGAGATCTGTATTTATGGGGATAGGAGAAGTGGGGATCTGTGTTTGTTGACTGTTGCAAAAGCTCGAAAGCTTGTTGCAAAGGGATGTGACGCTTACTTGGCATATGCTATAGATGCCAAGGCTGAGAAGAAGACGTTGGCCGATGTGCCTGTTGTTTCACAATTCCCGGATGTGTTTCCGGAAGACATGTCTGGCGTGCCGCCTGAGAGACAAGTGGAATTTAGGATTGATCTGATCCCGGGAGCTGCACCGGTAGCTCGTTCTCCTTATCGCCTTGCCCCAACTGAGATGAAAGAGATGATGACACAACTCCAGGAGTTGTTAGACAAGGGTTTTATTCGACCAAGTTCATCGCCGTGGGGAGCTCCGGTATTATTTGTTAAGAAGAAAGATGGCACCATGAGGATGTGCATCGATTACCGGGAGCTGAATAAATTGACAATCAAGAACAAGTATCCGCTGCCGCGGATAGATGACTTGTTTGACCAGTTACATGGAGCTTGTGTGTTTTCTAAGATTGACTTGAGGTCGGGATATCATCAGTTAAAAGTTAGAGAGGAAGATGTGCCTAAAACAGCTTTTAGGACACGTTACGGGCATTACGAGTTCTTGGTTATGCCTTTCGGGTTAACCAATGCCCCGGCTGTCTTTATGGATTTGATGAACCGAGTTTGCAGCCCGATGTTGGACAAGTCGGTAATTGTTTTTATAGATGACATTTTGGTGTATTCAAAGTCTGAAGCCGAACACGCTGATCATCTAAAAGAGTTATTGGAATTGTTAAGAAAGGAAAGGTTGTATGCCAAGTTCTCAAAATGTGAGTTTTGGCTGCAACAGATTCAATTTTTAGGGCATGTGATATCGGGGGCCGGAATTTCTGTAGATCCGGCTAAGGTAGAAGCGGTAAGAAATTGGGAACCGCCTCGCGCAGCTACGGAAGTCAGAAGTTTCCTTGGGCTGGCAGGCTATTATAGGAGATTCATTAAGGACTTTTCAAAGATTGCAGTCCCTTTAACGATGTTAACAAAGAAGAATGCACCGTTTGTATGGGAAACTGTGCAGCAGGAGGCGTTTGATATTTTGAAAAAGACGTTAAGTGAAGCACCGATACTTGTCCTACCAGAGGGTAATGAGGACTTTGTGGTATACACGGATGCTTCGAAGTTGGGACTTGGCGCTGTACTGATGCAGCGTGGGAAGGTAATTGCTTATGCTTCAAGGCAGTTGAAGCAGCATGAGAAGAACTACTCAACTCATGATCTTGAGTTGACTGCGGTAACATTCGCTTTGAAGTTATGGAGGCATTATCTTTACGGGACTAAGTGTCAGTTATACACTGACCATAAGAGTTTAAAATACATATTTAGTCAGAAGGAGCTCAATATGAGGCAGAGACGTTCGATGGAACTTATAAATGATTATGACTGTGAAATCCTTTATCATCCCGGGAAGGCTAACGTGGTAGCCGATGCTTTGAGCCGCAAAGCATATGTCAAGGATTGCTGTTACATGATGACATCTACTATGTTAACATCCACTATTATTGATGATGTCAAGGCCGCTCAAGAGGAAGCCTTGAAAGACGAGAATGTTGGTGCTGAAGATATAAGAGCACAGATTAAGGATATGGAAACAAGTGAATCAGGATTGAAAGGCATCTACGGAAGAATCTGGGTGCCAAAGTATGGAGGCATGAGAAAGGTGATCATAGAAGAAGCTCACCAATCGAAATTTTCTGTACATCCCGGGAGCACAAAGATGTACAACGAGCTGAAAGCAGACTTATGGTGGCCCGGATTAAAGAAAGATATCGGACAGTACGTGGAGAGATGCCGAACTTGTCGGTTAGTGAAAGCCGAACACCAGCAACCATACGGTAGTTTGCAACCGCTTCCCGTTCCGGAATGGAAGTGGGAACACATAACGATGGATTTTGTTACAAAGTTGCCGAAGACTAGGCGTCAACACGATGCAGTTTGGGTGATAGTCGATAGGTTAACTAAGTCTGCACACTTTATTCCGATTCGGGAAGGATATTCTCTGGAAAGGTTAGCACAGATCTATGTGGCTGAGATAGTTGCTAGACATGGAGTACCGAAGTCCATAGTATCAGATCGAGACAGCCGATTTACTTCCAACTTCTGGTCGGCATTACAAGAAGGGTTAGGAACGAGGATTGCTATGAGTACGGCTTACCGTCCGCAAACCGATGGTCAAAGTGAATGGACTATCCTGACACTTG
The DNA here is from genome assembly GCA_020465985.1 of Centrapalus pauciflorus. Classification (NCBI taxonomy): domain Eukaryota; kingdom Viridiplantae; phylum Streptophyta; class Magnoliopsida; order Asterales; family Asteraceae; genus Centrapalus; species Centrapalus pauciflorus. The sequence goes on along the minus strand of JAANYP010006571.1, from coordinate 9,744 downwards.
AAGATATGATGCGGTCGTGTGTGTTGGACCTTGGTGGCAATTGGGACGATCATTTGCCACTGATCGAGTTTTCATATAACAACAGTTACCACGCGACGATCAAGAAAGCGCCGTTTGAGGCATTGTATGGGAGAAGATGTAGGACTCCTACATGTTGGAGGGAAACCGGAGAAACGCCGATTGCTGGGCCGGCATTACTACAAGAAACGAATGAAAAGATTCAGTTGGTGCGACAAAATATGAAGGCGGCCCAGGATCGCCAGAAAAGTTATTACGACAGGAGGCACAAGCCAATCAGTTTCGAGGTAAATGATTGGGTGTACCTGAAAGTATCACCAATGAGGGGTGTTACACGTTTTGTAAAAAGAGGAAAGTTGACTCCAAGATTCGTCGGACCATTCAAAATAACTGAGAAAGTAGGAAATCAGTCGTATCGGTTGGAATTGCCTGAAGAGATGTCGGGCATACATCCGGTGTTTCATGTGGGGAACCTTAGAAAGTCGTTTACAACCGAAAACGAGGATTGGGCTGATCACACCGAGCTAAAGATTGACGAAAGGCTCCGGTATGTTGAAGAGCCGGAGTGTGTGTTAGATACGAAAGTGAAGAAATTGAGAAGTAAAGAGATAGAGATGGTGCTTGTTCGTTGGAAGCATCACAAAGGAGCAAATCATACGTGGGAGCCTAAGTCTGAGATGTTGAAGAAATACCCGAAGCTGTTCGAATCCGAGTAACTTCGAGGACGAAGTTGAGCGTGGTGGAGCCCATGCTGTAACATCCTCGGATTTAATTTATTGTATTTGAAGATTATTAAGTTTAAATTTGTAAATTAAGTTAAATTATTGATAATGATTATGTATTTGAATTTATGGAAGTTGGTTGCATATTATGGAAATTTAGAATTTTATTTATTAAGTGAAAATAATTATTTAAAGCATTGAGGATAATAAATAAAAGATAGAAATCTTTTATTTTATAAATCAGTAGTAAATGGGATCTGATGAGTTGAGGGACTAAAGATGTTAAAATAAGGAATTTTGAAATAAAAGACCAAAGGTCTTTCATTTCCAATTACCACTCTCTCTCACTAGAACTCTTTCTCTCTCGGCTCTCTCTCTCTAAAATATTCAAGATCATCAAAACTTGGATTCGAAGTCTGAAAATTTGAAACAAGGTTGCATTCAAGGAACAATCAACACTGCAATCGAAGAATTAAGGTAAACATTCTTTAAATTTCGAAATTAGAAGCAATTTGGTTCGGTTTTGTTCAAATCCGAAAATGAGATTTGGGGTTGCAAATGTTCATGCATGTATGATGTTGTTATGGATTAGTTTAATTCGAGTATTGATGATGTTATGTACAAAATTTCAGCTTCTGAATCAACCTCTAAGAATGATTTTCAGAGAATTGTGTGTGTTCTTAGTGTGTGTGTTCGACGGGTAGAACAAAAAGAGCAAAAATGGGTTTGGTACATAAAGGTGTTAATATTAGTGTTAAAAGTGTTGAAAATAGATGTATTTTAGTTGGCATAATTTATTTCATGCAAGGAAATAAGTACAAAAATGATGGGATTAAATCTGGAAAATATATAAAACTGCACAAGTTCGAATACAGTAGATCCGAATTCGGATCCGAGAAGAACTCGGATCTGGTCCGAATTCGGATGGGTCCGAACCTCTGATGTACAAAACAGAAAATATTTACAAGTGTTGTAATTCGGATGAGTCCGAATTCGGATGTGGTCGAAATTGTAACAGGATCCGAATTGTTGATATTCAAATTCAGCAAAATAATAATCTAAGTGTTTGAATCTCGGATGGGGTCCGAATTCGGTTGGGGACCGAATTCGGATATGGTCCGAATCTATTTTGGTCCGAAATGTGGTAATTAAAAATGGCAAAATATTTTAAGTGTTGGAATTTCGGATACGGTCCGGACTTAACATGAAGTCCGAAATTGCCATGATCCGAATTAGGATTTATGTGGGATCCGAACTGGGGTCCGAATTCGGGTGGTGTCCGAATTCGGACATAGATCCGAAATTGGGACCAAAATTCTGCAAAACTTATAAAAATTAAGTTTTATGAAATTAAACAAGATATTAACACAATGTGTTGTTACAAATGACTTACAGGTCCCTTGTGGTGTTGTTTAACCCACAGTGGGGTACTTTGTGGATCCGGTTGAAATTCCGAGGAGAAATAATATTGCTAAAAGATTAAAATCGCGCCCACTGTGAGTACCTTTGATTTTCAACATGTCTGCATCTGCTTTATGTTTGCATTGCCTGCTGAGGCCTGTTGTTTCATGTTCGTTTGGCATTCTACTAACATGCGTTTATGTTGATGCACATTCATAATTGTTGCATGTCCGTTCATTTGTTGTGCATCTTTTCGATGGACCTGCGTGGTCGCATCTGTACTCTGATGTTACTGTGCTATATGACCAAGAGTTTGACACCTCTGTGGTCAGGATAGACAGTAGGTCATCCCCGATGTAATGTCTGCCTCAGATGGTTGGTTGTTCTTATGCCGAGTGTCAGCTCGAAGGAGCTGCGGCTCAGGTTTGCGTATCTGGGATACGTGTGGAGTATACGGTATGTGTTACCGCGGATACTCTGGGGGCATCATAAAGATTTGTAGAATGTGTGAAAATCATCTGGTATTCACTAAGCTTTAGCCTACCCTTTCAGTTGTTATATTTTTACAGGAAAAGGGAAATCCGCTGCGGGACCATCTAGCTAGGAAATCTATTGAAGTGATTGAAGATTTCTACCGTTTTCTTTGGTATTTGGATTATGGAATTATTGTTGTAATAAATTTGGGATAATGTAAAATGTTTGAGTATGTAGACTTAGACATGTAACCTTGTAGCACCGTAGGGTGTTAGATTCAGTTGTAATACTTTAAATTTATGTACTTTAATGCTTCCGCGCTATTATTAAGCTATCAGATCATTATGTTAAGTGTTTGTTGGTGATTAATCCTGGGTGAATGGTAATTGGTGGTTAATGTGGCAAGGGTGTCACATAAGCAATTTTAAAACTTAAAGTGGGTTTATTTTTGTGTTTATAAAATCTTGAAAAACTTAAAAATAAAAATGAATTGATTTTAATTTGATATATTACTGCTATTGATAAAAATATGAAAAGAAACCAATTATTCAATATGCGAAACAAACTACAAACTACTAAATACGAAATGACAAACATAAAATGTTCAAACATCTTATATAGCAAAATATTAAGTATACAATCCTAAAATATCAAGATAAAACATACATAAAATATTTTATGTCAAAAGGAATTAATCCTAATATATATAATTTTGGGCTCGAATGAGTAACACAAATATCCAGGGTATCAAAAGTACGAATCTTGACCGTAAGATCAATAAAAGTAATGGTTTAAAATTTAATGTGATATTTTTTAAGTTAAACTTTATCATTGAATATTAGACCATTAATTTTATTCATCGAACGGTGAAGATTATATTGTCCCTATAAAATGATTAAAACCAAATTTCAATAATCAGTTTGGTTTGCTATCAGCTAGACTAGAAATCAATCCAAAAACCAAATTTCATAATCGGTTTGGTCTAACAAATTTTAAAATTGGTTTGGTTTAAACGGATTCGATTTGGTTTGATTTTCGGTTTCCTTGGTTCTAAACCAAAAACTACCCACCCCTAGATGTAACACAAATTAATAAGGGAGAATTTCATATATACCCCTCCTAAACTTTATAATATCATATATACCCAACTTTAAATTTTAATATCATATATATCCCTGCTAAACATCATAATATCATATATACCCAATTTTAAATATTAATATCACGTATATCCCTCTTAAACATCATTAATATCATATATATATCCAAATATATTAATTTATTTATTTTTATATCATTTAAAACTCATAATTAATATTGCTTATTAATTAATGACAATTATACCCTTAGGCGGCGTTTGGTTCGCAGATTGTTTATTCCTGGAATGGAATCTGTCAAGGAATGAAATTCTGGAATGAATGGAATCTGTCAAAATAAAAATGGAGACTAGTGAAGATGTAGTCTAGGGTTTCGTTTTAGAACTGTTAAAATCTTTGGAATGGAATTTAAATTTGTGGGTCCCAAAAGGTTTCCCAAATACACTTAGATAAACTGTAGAGGGGGGTGAATACAATTAATCCATTAAATTCAAACAGATTTTTCTAAATGCTTGTAAGTATATAACACTTATTAAGTTTACAAACAGGTTTGTGTTGCGGAAAGATCCAACTAGAGATGACATAGATGAACAACAGACTTTTATTAATCTAAGACACACTCAAACTAGTTACAATGAAATGACTCACTAAGTTTCCCTCACTGTATACATAAGACACAGAGCTTAAGGCTGAACTGCTTAGTCACACTTTGCTAATTCACTCAAGTTGACCAGAACATGCATGCATAAAAAACATACTTTGCTTTGCACTCACGTTCTCTGTTTGTAATAATCTTAGATTTTTTCTCTTTCCTTGGAAGCTTCTCTTTTATACCCTTATACAGAATCTCAGTGAAGCTTCCTCATTGGTTGAAGAGAAAGTGGGAATGTCTTGTAATAGGACAAGATTTCTTTTCAGAACCAAGACAAATTCTGAAATTGCAGTTTTGTCTTCTTACTGCAAAATATTTGTCTTTACCTTTTTGTCTCTATCGTTCTTAGCTTTACCTTAAAATGGAATATCAACTTATGACCTTTATTCTTCCTTGTAAAGCTATTTTGGTATAGACTGATCTCAACATTCAAAACTTTGCATGAAGGCATTGAAGCATATACCATAAAGTGTTAAACATGTTCACAAAGAAAAGGTTTTGTTCACAAAGAATAGAACACTTATCTTTGTCAAAACTGTCAAACAGATATGGACAACTTAGACATATTTTGTCAAACCTGTCCAACAGTAATGGACAGTTTTGGCAAACTGTCAGGTTACAACTAATGCAACAGTGCAAATCATTTATCAGGTTTGATTGAGGCATAAAAAAGCCTTAAAATCTCCTCCCAAGTATATCAATTAGGTTTGATTAATAATCTCACCCTATGATATAGAACAGGTTTGACTGAGGCCTTTTTGAGCCTAATAATCTCCCCCTATTTGCTATATTCAGTCTATATCAGTTATCACTGTGTACTTTTACATTAAAATTGCAAAAATTGTAATTACAACATAGAAGTAAGGTAAAAGATCAGTTTAAACATAATGAAAACTGTCAAAACAACAAATGTTTACAAAGAAAAAGTACAACTAATGTACACCAAAAACTTCAACTGTTGGACTGTTGATGTTGGGTTCACATAACGGTAAGCCTGACCAACTGATGATCAACTTCCATTCTTCATCTACACATCATTTGTAGATGGGCCTTGTTCTCTCTCTACTTCCTTTTCTAATTCAGCAGCAGCTTTGAGAAGTTTTTCTTGTTCCAGGCTAGCCAACATTTCCTTCGTGGTTTCAAAACTTTCAACCTCTTGTTTAAGGTAGAAAAGCTCCTGACTGTCCAGTTCTCCTCAAGAATTGCAAGCTGCTAACTGATTTAGAATTGCTACTCTCCCCCTGAATTGCTTCACGTATGCTGTCATGCATCTGAAGGCAAGAAGCTGTCTGAAACCAGCTTTGTGAAGATCTGCAGTTCTTTGAAAGCACATCTTCTTAGTAAGAGGATCCACAAAGAATACTCCAACTTCAGGATCTTCAATAAACTTCCCTTCAACTGGTTCAACACCTTTGGGTAGGCTGTGATCCATACCCTTTATCCTAGTGGCATAGAACCCCTGCTCAATCAGCATAACAATCTCCTCAAGTTTTGTGTCCCTTTTCTGTCTTCTTGGTTTGATTTTGGGTTCCATTTTGAAGGCACCCTTAATCATCTCTTTAGGAATGAGACCCAACCCTTTAATCTTCTCCATCTGCTTTCTCACAAATGCTTTAACAGTTTTGGCGGTCTCAGAATTTGAACTCCTTAGAGCAACTGCAAGTTCAACCCATTCTTTCTATCCCATTTTGGCTACATCAGCTGCTTTATATGACTCTAATTCAGGGCCATCAACACCAAATCCTATAATTAGTAGTTTCCAAGGCTGATTCTTCCTTGCAGTGGGAACAACTTTGACAATGGTTTCCCTGGCTAGCCTTCGTTCAGCAACATCATAAAATCTTTTTGGCCAGGTTGTCAAAGTGAAATTGGGTTCTGACAGATGAAAGGTTGGTGGACACAGACTTCTCCTTGGTCACACAGACCTTTGATCCCTCTTCCTTCTCTGTTATCTTTTTCTCACTCTTAGTCTCCTTGACAGCTTCCTCGAACTTCTTTTGCACTACCAAGGATGACATTTTTACTTTCTTTGCCTCCTTGGCAGCCAAAACCTGAGCAGCTTTGACAGAATTTGCTTCCTCTTTTGCTCTTTCCAAGAGCTCAACTTGTTCTTGTTTCCACTCATAGTAAGTTTAAGTGGAATTTTCATTTCTTTTGCTTGGGCTTTGTCATATATAAGCTGAAGCTCTCTTTCAACCTCTATATCCATAACAGCGTTTCCTTTTCCTTTGGCTGAAGTGGATGCAACAATCTCAACCTCCTCCTCTTCTGATGATTCCAGGACTAGTTGTCTTCTTTTGTTGGGCATGTCCTCAGATTTAAGTTCCTCCCCCTTAGATGGTGCAGGGATTGGAGACTTAGCCTGAGTAGGCTCAGCTGTCCTAGAGTCATGGGATGTACATGCAGTAGCACCAATGGTTAGTTGGCCTATTGCTTGCCCAACTGAAGCATATTTCTCCTTAAAAAGGGATGAAGATTTCTCCGCCTTAGACTTAGTCTTTGAGGCGGACCCCTTCTCTCCCTTTGAAGAAGATGACACAGAGCCTTCAATAGCGGTACTTCCAAAGGAACATATCCAGTGGATTTGGCAACAGCAGGCTTGGTAATAGGTGTTGGACTAACCAAACTATGCACTAAGAAAGCAGGGTTGTCCTTTACCTCAGCTAACTGGGTAAGGGATTTGTCAAGTAAGGATGATTGAGAGTTGGAGGTGGCTGAAAGAATGGAAATGGCAGCCCTGTCAGCATCACTAAACATAAGGCTTTTAAGTTGTGCAAGAGACATATTGATGGACTCTTGCACATCTTCAAAACCTGATGCCACTGTGTTGGATAGAGATACCACCAAGGTATTCAAAGTGGCTAAAGTAGAGTGCAGAGAGACAGAACAGGTTTCAGCAATACTTGACAGTTGTTGAGAAACAGCTGCCAAGCTGGACACAGAGTCATGCTGATTGGAAAGAAGATATGAGAGAGAAGTGGAAAGTTGTTGCAGTTGTGCAGTCAGTGAAATCAGCTGAGAAGAGTGGCCAGGTTGTGGAGAGGGTTGTGGAAAGGTTGTCTTGAATGAACAAGAATCTTGCAAGCTATGCAGACACAAAGTCTGCAATAGTAGATGGCAGGGTGGTCATGGATTTGTCTAAAGCATCAACCTTGTTGGACAGCACATGAATTTGTTCCTTCAAGGACATATCTTTTAGATATGGAGGAGTGTGAGTGCATTGTTTGGATTATGTAGATGGGGATGAAGGTGAAGATGGAGTTGACCCCTGGGGAGGTGAGGTAGGTTAACTTGGTGATGGTAGGGCATAGTGGAGAGAAGTTCCATAGTTTGTGCAAATGATAAGTGACCCAATTTAGAGGGGTCAATGATACCTTTAGCAGTGCTAAACCTGCATCATAATGTGAAGTTGGTTGAGAGATTGGCTTCTCAAGAACCACTGGGATTATGATTCCTTCATCAAAGACATGGGTAGGACCCTCAGTGGTGCTTTGGTCTAAGTGCACCTCTTCATGGGGTGAAAGGGTTTGCATTTCAACATCATCAGTCGTGAAAACTGGTGATGGAATTTACAGATGGGGAAGGCCTTCACTAAAGGGTTGGTCTGTACCCTAGGGTTCATCAGGCTGGGGAGTTGGTTCTTCAACAACTGATGGGATGGACCAGTTGTATCATGAGCAGCAGAAGATGAAGGCTAATCAGTTGGTGGGCTAAAACCAACTGGTTTGACACATTATGCAGACTCAGAAGGTGTTGGAGAAATATAAGTGGGGAACTGTATGGACACAGTGTGGAGTGAAGAGAACTCCTGTCTTTCAATATCATCACCCTGTTGGGAGGGTGAGACAGTAGATGTGGTAGCCTCCTTGTGTACAACTGGTTCCTGTTAGGATAAACCAGAGGGCTTAGGCTTACTCTGGGTACATTCTTGATGGAGTGTAGCAGGCTCCATAAAGGGTGCACCACTTTCCAAGACAGGTGGAGAAGATGCTGGAGGGGTGACCTCTTTTTCAACTGGCTCCTATTGGGAGGAACCAAAGGGGCTTTGTTGGGTAAGAAGGCTCTTTGACTTTTTCTTAGCTAAGGATTTCTTCCATAGAATGGATGAGGAGATGGAAGTGGCAGGGTCTTGCGTTTGGACTGGTGGGGAGACTTGGCTTAGAACAGTTGGTGAAATCTGTTCTCTGGTCTCAGGTGGCACAAAGCCACTGGCTACAAATGCCTCTTGTTCAACTGATAAACCTGGGTGAACAGTCTGCTCCCCTCAGGCACAAAGACTGAGGGAGCCGACTTTGTCTTCTTGTGGACAGGCCTGGTTAACTAGCCTTCAGGGCACGTTTTGCCCTATTAGCCAGTGTTTTGGATTTTCCAGTGGGAGCAGCAGCTGGATCTACCTACATAGTAGAAGGTCTTTCCACCAAACCAAGCATCCTCTTCATAGGTGTTGTGAGAGGAGGCTCTTCAGCAGTAACAGGGGCATGAAGAACTTTGTTTCCAATAACAGGAAACACCAGGTTGAGAGTTGTACAGGGAGTCACCATAGTAATGCTTGAAGATGAGACTAAAAAATCTGGGATACCTGACAGATCGGGAACGTTGGTCTTGTTCCACAAAGGCTCACAGATTGCCAAAGATCCATTCTGCCATGTTCAAGGTAGTCTCATCCACAAATTGCAGAGCTACTTGAACTTCATCGCTGCTAAGCTGATCAAATGAGTCAACCTTGCAGCTTAGACTCATTACCACGGAGGCAAAGAGAAAGCTCTAGGTCGGGCCAGTTCCTTTCTAAATAATATGGCTCCAACCCTTGGTGCAGACACACCACAACAATGGAGTAAATTACCCTTCTGCTGGTTTTCAGGCTGTGGCTTGTCATATTTTTCAACCATGGGCAAATGGAGTATCTCTTGAAGGAGATCAACACAAATTTTAACAACCTTGGTGTTGTTGAGAATGGTTCCTCAGATTACCTTAGCAGCAGAGTCATAGGAGAAGGTGTACCAGAATCCATACACCATCTCCTGATACATTACACCAGGAGCAGCAGTCATGGCATAATGCAGTGGGTGTGCTTTGATGAACTCCACCATTGGTTCATAACCTTTGCCAATGTAGTTCTTTGGGGTTGACAGATTAGCTACGTAGTTGGTAGGTTTGATGGTGAGAGTGTTAGTAACTGATGGGTGTTTAACAACGTCATCACCCAAGAATACTGGTACAAGGGGAGTTGAAAGAGCCATTTGATTAGTAGTAGAAGTCTTTAGGAGAGTGGTTGAGGATTTTCAGAAAGTATGGAGATATAGGGTCGCAGTAGTGAAATGGAAGATGAAACAGTAACGTTAGGTATTTATAAGATTTAAATGTGAGAGAGTGGGAGAGA
>JAANYP010006570.1:0-20625 GCA_020465985.1 Centrapalus pauciflorus | reverse complement strand
ATATACAAAGGATTTTTAGAATCAAGAACGGCCATTTTTCGAGTTGTTTAGGTTGGTGAAAAATCTCGTTAAAAACGCTATGTTGGCCATTTTTGAGCTGTCAAACTTTCGGTTTCTCAAATAATTTCTGGAGGTCTTAAACTTCAAAATAAATTATGAAAAATTGCAGATCTATAGTTAAGACATAGATCTAACTTTTGAGACAAGAATCAACTCATTTCGTAGAGTTATGAATTAGTTATGATTTTTCAATGTCGATACAAATATTCTGCCGAAATTCCGTAGTTTATAAATTTAAAACAACTTATGATTCTTGTTGTTTATTCAAAGACTACTTGTATAAAAGTCATAATAGTTATAAAACCACATATATAACACATGTTTTCATAATATTAACATGCTTATAATATGTTCATATATTCATAAACACATTTAAAGAAACAACTTAAAAATAACAACTAGAAACTTATAAACTTGAGTTTTTATGAAACTTGTTGTTGTAGGTGATTTATATATATTATGCAAGACTTATATAAACTTAAATATATGATGAAATAAGTTAGTATTTACTTACTTTGATGTATTTGGAGTATGAAATTGAGAAGAAGTTGGAACTCTTGCAAGATTTGAACCAAGAACACTAGAAGTTCACCAAGAACACTTGAATTTCACCAAGAACACTTGAATGAAAAGGTTTGTAGTGTGTGTGTGTGTGTTGGATCCGGTTTTGAGAGGAGAGAAAGAGATATTTTGGTTTGAAAATAATGAAAAGGAAGCCCTCAATTTATAGGCAAAGTCTTGGTCTTTCAAATTGAGGTGGAGTGTAAGATCATGTTGAAATGAAAGGAGAATGGGGTGTGAAAGATTTGATTATGAAAGGTTATGGAGTTGGGAAATAAAAAATTGAAATCAAATCTTGGGTAGTACTACCCTATGACCAGATTTTTTATGGATTATTTTCATGTATTTATATATATATTTTTTTTGTATAAAAGTATTTAGAATGTATTCTTGTATTTCCCTTTTCTTGTAAATTCAAAAATACTTTTGAATGCATTGTTTTAATGAATTGTTTTAGTCTTGCATAATTAATATTAAGTAATTGTATTAGTGTATGATTAGTGTCACTAATCATAATTTAATTATGTACTTAGTTGAATTAATCCCTCATATCGTAAATCGATCGGATTAATTGATTTCCCGATTCATCGCACCGATGAATTTGATTCTAATTGAGTTGAATTTTCTAATAAACCTTGTTAATCACTTGATTAATTTCTAATGACCACTGATTAGGCTATAATTGACTATTAAATACATATTAGGTCATTGTTGCTATCATGGTTTAGTGCCGGATGTTACAGTCTCCCACTGTTAAGGGAATTTCGTCCCGAAATTAGCTCGTGTTCTCCACTTCTTGAGTACTTGAGAACAGGTGTGGGTATTTTTCTCGGAACTGATCCTCGCGTTCCCACGCAAACTCAGGACCTCGCTTAGAGTTCCATCTGACTTTTATTATCGGGATCCGGCTGTGCTTTAGTTTCTTGACTTCGCGGTCCATTATTTCTACAGGTTGCTCAATGAAGTTCAACTTATCGTCTAACTCCAGCTAGTCCATGGGTATAAGGAGTGATTCATCAACCAGACACTTCTTAAGATTGGACACGTGGAAGGTATTATGAACGTTATTAAGCTCTGGGGGCAGGTCGAGTCAGTAAGCTACCGGGCCAATTCTTTTGGTGATCTTGAATGGTCCGATATAACGAGGATTGAGTTTTCCTCGTTTCCCAAAACGGATTACGCCCTTCCAAGGCGAGAGTTTCATTGGTACTCGTTCTCCTAATTAGAATTCAAGGGATTTTCTTCCTACATCTGCATAACTTTCTGACAATTGCGGGCAACTTTTAGTCAGTTCCGCAATCGTACTATCCTTTCGGTAATTTTGTGAATGATCTTAACGCCAATGATTTGGCCGTTTCCCACTTCTTCCCAATAAATTGGTGATAGACACTTTTGCCCGTAGAGGGCCTCAAACGGAGCAGCTTTAGTACTTGAGTGATAGCTATTGTAGTACGATAATTCCACTAAGGCAAATAAGTATCCATTACACAGGCTCTTAATGTACGTTCTAGGGTTTGGATCGTTCTATTATTCTGACCATTGGTCTGAGAGTGATATGTGGTACTCAGGTCCAGGTTTTTATCCACAGTTGGCTATAATAATTGCCAAAAGCTTAGCTGTAGATCTGCTATCCATATCAAAATGATTATAATAGGCACTCCGTGTCCGGAGACGACTTCCTTGAGGTACGTTTGGACTAGCTTATTCATCCTGATGTTCTTCTTGATTGGTAGGAACGCGCGGATTTTGTTAGGTTGTCGACTATTACCCAAATGGTTTCTGATGGTTTATCTTAACTTTGGAGCGTGTTAGGAATTTTCTGACCGATTTGGCAAGTCATTCTTCATGATAGGCCACCCGTATAGTTTCTTAAGGTCATGATACATTTTATTGGATCCGGGGTGAACGACATATCTTAATTTGTGTCCTTCATCCATAGCCAGCTTTCTTATTCCACCAAACAGAGTAATCAGATTCTATTCATGAATTATCGATTTTTATTAGCCCTTATTCTAAACTATTTATCCACTTGTACTCTTAACGGCTTAGCTCCTTAGTTTTCCTCAGGTGATAACGAATTTTCACGGTTGCCATTACATATTAGTTCCATCCAACGGTACTACTTCGTATTCGACTCTTTCTGGTTCAAGATGTGTTGGAGGCTCTTATGGTCTGTGAATACAATACACTTCATACCGTACAACTATTGTCTCCAAGGATTAAGACTACTGCTTCAAGATCCAGATCATGTGTTGTGTAAATCACCTAGTGAACCTTAAGTTTTCATAAAGTATAAGCTATGTCCCTATTTTTCTATATAAGCCCATTGTGTGAAGCGTCACAGTAATCTATAAATTTCTCGTTCCTCTTAAGTATGGACAAAATAGGCGCGCTGCACAGTTTGTGCTTTAATAACTGGAATGATGTCTCCTGATCCTTGCTCCAATCATACTTAATGTCTTTTCGGGTCAGTTTTGTTAGAGTTCTGGTGGTCTTTGAGAAAATTGCTTATAATAAGTGGCAAGTCTTAAGGACTGTCGTATCTCTATGGGGGTTCTAAGAGTTGACCAATTCCTGATAGCCTTGATCTTTGCGGGGTCGACTTGGATTCCTTTACTATTGTTCACGTGACCGAGGGATTTCACCTCTCCTAACCAAAAGTCAAATTTAGAAAGCTTAGCATATAGTTGTTCTTTCTCCGATAATTCCAGAATCAGTCTTAAATGTTGCTCATGCTCCTTCTCGTTTCGAGAGTAGATTAAAAGTCATTCATGAATACAATCACGAATTTGTCTAAATAAGGTTTGCACACCCGATGAGGTCCATGAGTACCGTTGGGGACACTGGTTAATCCAAGCGGCATTAATAGGAATTTATGATGACCAAAACGGAATCTGAAAGCTGTCTTTGGAATATCTTTCTTGTGAACTCTAACCTGATGATAACCAGACCTAAGGACGATCTTCTAATAGAAGCTTAATTCTTGGAGTTTTGTCAAACAAGTCATTGATCCTTGGAAGTGGGTATTGGTTCTTTTAGCTTATTTAATTTCTCGGTAATTGATGCACATCCCGAAAGTTCCATCCTTCTCCATTATGAACAAAACTGGAGCTCCTCCAAAGCCAGGAACTCGGTTTGATAGGCCCTTTTGCTAAGAGCTCCTATAGTTGGTTGGACGATTCTTACACTATTGATGGGGCTAATCGGCATGGTGCTCGAGCCACTGGTACCGCACCTGATACTAGGCCTATTTTTGAATTTGACTTGCCTCGATGTTGGGAGTTCAGGTAAGTGTTCTGGAAAAACTTTGGGGTAACCATAAATAATAAGAATATTTTCGAGCCGCTTTCCCTTTGGCTCCCTCTCTATCAACACTTCAGGGTCCTAATGCTAGAGATGATGCTTACTTTGGTATTTCGTGCTTTGCGTTGGACGGTAAGGACCTTCTTATTGGCTAAAGGTATATGAACTATGTTCTTGTTGCATACTATTTCCTCACGATTTTCGATAGCCAATCCATGCCTATGACCACGTAAACACTTCCCAGTTTGATGGGTATCATGTCTGTTTCAAAGAGTCGGCCTACTAATTCTAAGGAGCATCCTCGACTTATATTATTTGTCTTAAGCGTCTCACTGTCATCAACCTCAATAGCATAAGTAGCACTTAATGGAATTTATCAGCTTCGTGAACTTAGTGGATATAAAGCTCTTATCAGCACCAGTATCAAATAGTAGAAATGCATAAGTGGTATCTAATGGGGTAAGAGGATAAGTCTACGGGTTTGAAATTTCTTAGGCAGATAGTCACAGCTTTATCTATTCCTACGCAGAGTTGTAGTTAAAACTTAATTCCTCATAAAAGTTCTTGATACTTAATCTTTGTATGTGATATGGTCAAAAAAATTTTTTGATAAATTCTTAAGCCTTATTTACCCTAAGATATATCAGATAGTAAAGCCTAGATAAATACTATAAAATGGTAGAAGGGTACTAGGTATGAGATGCCTCTGGGGTTTCCTCGTACTCCAGAGTGTTAAGTCGTTGGGTTAGTTCTGCATTGCGGGTTTTGTGCTCCGCTAGGCGTTGTCACAATTTGTTGATTCCGTCTGGTTGAATCGCCTGTTTATTCTGGTTGGCCTAAGGTTTATTGGTGGTTTGCATTGCCTCCTGCTTAATCCTTGCAAAGATCTCACTGACCTCTTGGTGGATTTTGTCGAAATTGGAGGTCAGGTCTGGCGGCCCTTGCCACCAACAGAGACATTGTTTGTTACGTAGGTTTCTGGGTAAGTGTCGGCACTTGAGAGGAAGATGGTGTTCTGACTTCAAACTGGATTTGGATCCCCTCTTCGTTTCTCCACTCTTGGAGAGTGTGAGGCATCCATCCCCACTGTCCTATGCTTGCCCGTTACTACTGCGGCGGGCTTGGCTGATGGGCAGGTACCGGGATAGACTCCCGTTGTGCTAGTCACACCCTTTCCCTAGGGGTGAATTTCGATATGTTATTGTCATCAGGGTCCATATATGTGTTCACAGTTCTTGAATAAAGTTTATTTTTTGTAACAGTTATAGTCTAGGTACTAATGCAACCTAGTTCACTATAACTCTGGCTCTGATACCAATCTGTCACACCCTGCTACCTTGGTTGGCAGCGAGACGTGACGAGTGCGGAAGCGTAACCATAATTATAACGAACGACCACTATATGGACGTTTTCGAAATATTACGACATTAAAATTTAAAAATGTATTAATGTTTTACAAAATGAAAGGAATGAAGTTCGCGTAATACAGAGATTCTGAAACATAATTAATGCGTCCAAAAATAATGCAGTCAAATCTCCGTTAGTTTTCGAAATATGCATGCGACTCCATGAAATGCGGAAGCTTGAAAGTTGGTGTATCCGAAGGCACACTTGCCTTAATTACCTGAAAATACATACTAAAATACGTCAACAAAAATTGTTGGTGAGCTCATAGGTTTACGCGAAAAGACCAGTTGTATGGACATTATCAGATGAGTTGAATTTATAAAATCATAAATTCTGTGTATGTATTACATAAACCATCATGCAACCGAAGCTTAATTAGAATGAGTTTGCCCTTTGCAGTATTCCCATACGTAATACCGTGTGTTGAATATATATGAACTCGCTGTTAGCCGAACCGAGCTAACACGAATGGGGGACATGACTCCCAATAGATCTATCCACAATATACTCGCGCTTACAAATAAATGCAATTAACGGTTCATGATATAAGGGCTGATGGAATCCGAACATGTAATACATATAAGAAATAAACAGTTTTGATGTCCATATGAAAAACAGTGCATGTATTTCCACCCCAATAGATAGTGAAAAATAGGGGCTATGAAGACTCACCGAACTTGTGATGGCAAAACGACGCGCAAAAATGCAAAAGTGCGTTGTTTGATGGGTGATGAAACCGGAGGTGTTTAACCGAGTCCTAAATGATGATAAGGACTTAATATCACTAATATATGATAATATGTATATTTATAGATTTTTATGTCTTAAATCACCCAACATTACAAGTTTATAAATAAGATTTGCTTAAAACGTCAAGTTTATATATATATAATTTTCCAGCTTTTTCGGAGGTTTTTCGGCCTACTTTGAGGCTGTTTTTGACCAAGCTCCAAAATGTTTTAGACTTTGGTTTTCTAGGACATTAAACTACTATATACAAAGGATTTTTAGAATCAAGAACGGCCATTTTTCGAGTTGTTTAGGTTGGTGAAAAATCTCGTTAAAAACGCTATGTTGGCCATTTTTGAGCTGTCAAACTTTCGGTTTCTCAAATAATTTCTGGAGGTCTTAAACTTCAAAATAAATTATGAAAAATTGCAGATCTATAGTTAAGACATAGATCTAACTTTTGAGACAAGAATCAACTCATTTCGTTGAGTTATGAATTAGTTATGATTTTTCAAAGTCGATACAAATATTCTGCCGAAATTCCGTAGTTTATAAATTTAAAACAACTTATGATTCTTGTTGTTTATTTAAAGACAACTTGTTTAAAAGCCATAATAGTTATAAAACCCCATATATAACACATGTTTTCATAATATTAACATGCTTATAATGTGTTCATATATTCATAAACACATTTAAAGAAACAACTTAAAAATAACAACTAGAAACTTATAAACTTGAGTTTTTATTAAACTTGTTGTTGTAGGTGATTATATATATTATGCAAGACTTATATAAACTTAAATATATGATGAAATAAGTTAGCATTTACTTACTTTGATGTATTTGGAGTATGAAATTGAGAAGAAGTTGGAACTCTTGCAAGATTTGAACCAAGAACACTAGAAGTTCACCAAGAACACTTGAATTTCACCAAGAACACTTGAATGAAAAGGTTTGTAGTGTGTGTGTGTGTTGGATCCGGTTTTGAGAGGAGAGAAAGAGATATTTTGGTGTGAAAATAATGAAAAGGAAGCCCTCTATTTATAGGCAAAGTCTTGGTCTTTCAAATTGAGGTGGAGTGTAAGATCATGTTGAAATGAAAGGAGAATGGGGTGTGAAAGATTTGATTATGAAAGGTTATGGAGTTGGGAATTAAAAAAATTGAAATCAAATCTTGGGTAGTACTACCCTATGACCAGATTTTTATGGATTATTTTCATGTTATTATATATTTTTTTTGTATAAAAGTATTTAGAATGTATTCTTGTATTTCCCTTTTCTTGTAAATTCATAAATACTTTTGAATGCATTGTTTTAATGAATTGTTTTAGTCTTGCATAATTAATGTTAAGTAATTGTATTAGTGTATGATTAGTGTCACTAATCATAATTTAATTATGTACTTAGTTGAATTAATCCCTCATATCGTAAATTGATCGGATTAATTGATTTCCCGATTCATCGCACCGATGAATTTGATTCTAATTGAGTTGAATTTTCTAATAAACCTTGTTAATCACTTGATTAATTTCTAATGACCACTGATTAGGCTATAATTGACTATTAAATACATATTAGGTCATTGTTGCTATCATGGTTTAGTGCCGGATGTTACATAGTCTGATATGACTAAAAACCATCTTGAGTTGAAACACGGGTCTTGATTTGATGTAATCATGAGCCTATTGAATTGAAGAACGGGTCCTTATCTGAAATGATAAGAAACCTATAACATGCAAAATTTAAGATGTCTTTGGTATCCATACAGATTTAGATCCAGACTTGTTAGCGCTCTTGGGTACCCATTTAAAAACAGGTTTTGACACCCACTTATACTTGGGTTTAGGTACCCACTGCATATTATAATTATCAGCTTCTTTTACAAAAGCAGAAAACAAATTTCTTTGAGCATGAGAAAATTGAATATCTGAATTTCTAAAGAAACTTGAATTTGAATGATTAGGATTTTGCGAACTCTTCTTTTTGAAAAACTGTCCTGTTCTTGCCTGTTTCTGATAATACTAGGTAATTTTCTGTGAAAATGTTTTCTGATTAGAATGACAGGTATTTTCAGAAACTTTAGGAAAATTTGACTTCGAAGATTCACCGGTGTAAATCTTGACTGGAAGTTGTTCAACAATTTTATCTTTGCCTCTGTGTATCTTTAACAAATACTTAAGTTTAAGATCTGAAGATGAATCAAATTTAGAAAATTCAGTTGGATTCTTTTCACTTTCTGCAGATAAATCAGAATGATCAACTTTGGATTTTAAACAAACTGAAGTAATCTCAACCTTTGATTCTTTTGAAGAAGGAGAATCATTAATTTGTTTGGTAAGATGAAATATATGATCTTCTAATCCTTTGATAATGACCAAATAAGAATTTCTGTCATTATCAAATGATTGGAAATCAGTTTTAAAAGATTGTTCTTTTATTAAGAACATCTTTCTTTCATCTTCAAACAACTTAGATTTTGGTTTAAAATCTTGTTCTTTCAGTAAAAACACATGTCTTTCCTTCTCAAGAGAATCTTTAGTTAAAGACAACTCTTTTTCGAGAGCATAAAATTCTTCATATTTGTTTAAAACACAATTTTGATCAGTATGAATTGTCTTGGAAAGTAATTCTTCAAGATCTTTAACTTTCTTGTAAAGGTCAGATCTTTCAGGCAAAAGATATTTCAGTTGAGTTGCATTCTGAAAATTTGCTCGGTTCGAATCGTCAAGTTCTTTTGATAATTCAGATATTTTCAATTTAAGAGCAGTACTCTCAAAATTTTGTTTGTCTTTTAGGCTCTGAATTTCTTCTTTCAGTATTGATACATCACGTAAATCAAGAGCTTTATCAGTATTTAACTAAACAAGAATGTCGTAATTGTTCTTACGAATCTTTTCAGAATCAGTAAGTTTTACAATCAACTCAGACTCTGAATATTGTTCATATGCCATTTAGAATTGCTTGAAATTGAATTTCCAAGATCTTTTATGGAAAAATTGAGTGAATTCTGATAAAACTTTGAAAACTATATCAGTAAATGATAACTTGTGAAAAATCAGCTCTGAAATGACTTTTTGACGTTGAAATTTCAGCTATTCTGCAGAAAAATGCCGTAACTTTTTTCTGGAGTGGAATTGGGCTTCGAAAATTTACCGAACCGGCTACGCCCATTTTAGAAATTGTAGATCTCGGTTTAAGCTTTGTTTTGGCGTATGGTAGGCCTTCTAACGATGTTCCAGTCAAAAGTTATGGTCAATTTAAGCAGCAAAGGTCAAATAGTCAAAACTTGAATGATATAGGATGAAACTCGAATGAATAAGAATTAAACTCGATTGATGAAGAGTTAAACTCGAATGTTTAAGTGTGAAACTTGATTGAAACACTATCAAACTCGATTGAAGGAGAATGAAACTCAAATAAGCTTAATGAAACTCGAATGATAAAGCTTGAAACTCGAATGTAGTTATGTTGAACTCGAATGAACTTATGTTCAACTCGAATCACCCTCGAACTATCTCGAATGAAATAGAAATCAACTCGAATTACAAAGAAGTTAAACTTGATCAAAGCTTTATGAAACTCGGTCAATGAAGTATAAAACTCGAATAACAAGGGATCAAACTCGGTCAAAGCATTGATAAAACTCGGTCAAAGCTTCATAAAACTCGAATAAAGCTTTCATAAAACTCGAATAAAGCTTTAATAAAACACGAGTAAAGCTTTCATAAAACTCGAATAAAGCTTTAAAAGCTTTCATAAAACTCGAATAACACTAAGAATGCAGTTTTGCCCGAGATTCAACCGTTTTTGACAGATTCAAGTCAATATCCATAAAATTTTTCAAGAATTTCACAATTTGATCTACAAATCACAACGAAGGCTCGTTATGATAGCATAAAGAACTTTTGTGAAACAACTTTATCCAATTTTTGATTAATTACCAAAAATCGATCAAAATATCTCAAGAACACACACTTTTTCAAAAAATCTGAAATTTCTCAATTAAATTCTGTGTGTTTAAAGATAATATTTGATGCTTATATCATCAGATTCGCCTTTAAATTTCGGACCTTCGATCCAAAATCCATTCCATTTCATCCAAAAAATCAAAATGCACAAATGATAATCT
This sequence comes from Centrapalus pauciflorus, assembly GCA_020465985.1. NCBI lineage: Eukaryota > Viridiplantae > Streptophyta > Magnoliopsida > Asterales > Asteraceae > Centrapalus > Centrapalus pauciflorus. Next base: position 10,433 of record JAANYP010006570.1, on the reverse strand, counting down.
GAAATTTTAAAATTTCGAATATAGTAGTGTTCAAATATTTTTCAAATTTCAGATTCAAATTCACTCAATATTTAGCCATATTTTGCTCTGATACCAATTGTGAATTCATATTTCATGCAGTTCAATCACATATAACATAATTTATATGATCAATAACAACAATTATCAACACAATCAATTGAATGATTATAGAGAGAAAATATTACAATGAGTTCTTGACTTAACTTGCACAGCAATCCTCTTCTTTCTCTCTGCTCGTATGTGTGTGTGTGTGTAATGTGAGATTCATGAATTGTATCTCACTTTCAACAGTACTCATACACTTGTATTTATACACAATACACAAGTATTGTGTATTTACATTAAGATCCCTAAACTAATAAACAATATAATTGTTTCATCTCTATTTAATATTTATTCCTAACATTCTTCCAATTCATTCATTCTAAATTCTCCTATAACATGAAAGTCTGATTCATTTCATATCATATATCAGATATTACATTTCAATATGATATCGCCCAACTCAACATTCCCAAATTTTGTTCTAAATTTCATCTTCTAATTCATCTGAGATGAAAATCCAAATCATTCTTTCTGTGATATCCCATGAGCTGAAATGCTCAATTTCATTTCTGCTGACTCCGATTATGCTACCAAATTGTGTGATAGGCATAAACATTGCTTCTATGGTCTAACCAGAACCGGAAGACCTACCCAAGGAGCAAACCACGTATAGTTGGTGTGGATGAGAGTTCTTTAGGTCTATTACTTGAGAAGTGTCAGTTATTACGGGATACTAATAGGGTCGAGCATAGGTAAAATATAAGTGAGATGGGCATATTGAAAGGAGATGGTGGTGCATCAGATTATGGTTTTGCTATAAGCTGACTGAATTTATTTCTCAAAAGTGAGCCGGAGGGAGCTTAGTTGAAAATTGCTGAGAGCTGAGAGTTGAGAAAGGATTTGAAGAAAATATAATCCTAACTACACTGTGTCAAATGGGTAAACCACATAATCTATCAAGTCCTAGGTGACTTGATATTGGAAAATACGTCATGGACCCAGTGACACATGCACTTAACCCCACCAATCACTCAGTTATCTCCCAAAAGATTTCTGTTTAAATAATCACGAAGATATAACGCATTTCTATTGAAATATCATTTGGATATTATTGATATTGAAACAATGAAGACATTTGCTCCGATCTCCGAATTCATTTGATGCATACTGTGTCTAGAGCTGATTATATACACTTTTAAGACACATCGAGTCTAACAGTCTGCGTGACTATAAATTGCTAGTCCAAAGTGACTAAGCTGGAACATATAAGAGTGATTCTTTCATGCTAAAGGATTTCACGATGACTATTTGGAAATCCTACCAGTGTAAACATCACGCCAGCGTTGAAAGTAGGTCTCACAGATTATGTCTATTGTGTAAACAGGACTCCTATGTGGACCTGGACTCTTTTCCTTAAAAATGAATTTGTTTCATTTTTCTCTCAAATTTGAAAAGCTTTATTTGTTTTTAGAGAGAGTATCCATTTGAGGGGGAGTGACAAGTTTGTTCAGAATAGGGGGAGAGGTCATCATTTTGAGGGGGAGAGTGACAATTTGTAATATTTTCAAATTATAATTGTTGTTATATTTCTGCTACAGTATCAACGTCTCTGAAGATTTTGCATGATGTTCATAATTCTTATGATCATCATGAGGGGGAGAAAAGCTATAGTTCAGAGACAACTGTTGAGTAGTTTGAAGACAGTGGTAACAACAACTCAAGACAATTGTGACAATTGAGACAACTACAGAAAATTTAAAGATTAAAGATTATAAGTTGTCTATGATTGATCAAGGGAGAAAATCAAAAGTTATTCATCATTCAAGGGGGAGAGTTTGCTCATAAGAAAAAAGAAGATCAGAAAAAAAAAGATATGAAGATCAAAGAGTGACAAAGAAGTTCAGAGATCAAAGAGAAGAAAAGAGAAAATGATTGAAGTTCCTGATTTGAACTTTAATTGAAAAATTGTTTTCATCTCTAAGGGGGAGATTTTTGGTTACAAATATAAATAGAGTTGAAAATAATTTTATTGAAAAAGTTCAGAGGCATCTTGTAAATATACAATAGTTGTATTTGTATATAAATAGATAGTATGTGTACTATAGAAAGAGATAGAATTGCACGAACAGTACGTATAGAGGGGTTCATAGTTTGTTGTGCAAGTTTTCCAAGAACCATATGTAATCTCTCATCCTAGCAATTCAATCATTCAGTTGTTTGTTGTTCTTAATTGTTTAATTGTTGTTTGTGTTGCTGATATTGAAATATCAACATACTAAAAAAAAGACATTTTTTAATAAAAAAACGTTTTTAATTTTAAAAAATCAAATTCTCATGAAAAAAAAAGAAAAAAAGGAAGTGAGAGAGAGAGAGAAAAACATATGTGTGTGTATGTGTAGATATATATATATATATATATATATATATATATATATATATATATATATATATATATATATATATATATATATATATATATATAGGGGAGGGTTCTTCTAAGAACCATAAAAAATGTGGGAACCTAAGAACCTTTTATGCCCTTTGGATTAATGATAATCAATGGTTGATATATTGGATGGTAAATTTGTAATTATTTTGAACTTTGATAGTGGAGAATCTTGAAAATGTGTGAAAAAGGTATTTTTGGAAGAAAAGATTTTCTTTTTCTCTTTCTCTCTCTTACTTTTTTTCATTTTCATTTTATTTTTCTTTCATTATAATTAATTTTTAAAGTAAAAAACGTTTTTTATAAAAAAAAATATTTTTTCTATTTAGAAAATTATTTAATTGCTAAAAAAATAACGTATTTTATATAGAAATATTATATGTCTATATAGAATATTTTTTTCTATATAGAATATGTTAACGAACATATTCTATGTACTATCTACGTAGAATGTCATGCATTCTACGTAGAATGACATGCAATCTACGTAGAATGACATGCAATCTACGTAGAATGTCGTGTAGAATGTCAAATATTATATATTTTACGTAGATTACCTGATAAAATATATCAAAAACACATTGAAACAAAAAAAAAAAGATTTCATTTAGACATTTTATCAAACACTTGGTATGCAACTCATATATAAAATATACCAAAAAGACATTAAATGGTAATGTTAATCTACAGAAAAAGATATAGAATTGTATAAAAAACATAAAAAAAAATATGAAATATATAATAAACATAACATTCTACATAGATTATGTGTTATTTTTTACAAGTAGTCTTGTATAATATTCTATTTAGATTATCGTCTAATCTACGTAGATTATCATGTAATCTACGTAGATTATCATGTAAAACATCCAATAACTATTACAATCATTATAAATCTAATATCTTACAAATAATTTTCATTATAAAACATGAAAAATGAATCTCTCATAATCTATGTAGAGTATCGACGAACATATTATATGTACAATTCTACGTAGAATGTCATGCATTCTACGTAGAATGACATTCAATCTACGTAGAATGACATTCAATCTACGTAGAATGTCATGCAATCTACGTAGAACGGTATGCAATATACGAACAATGGCATGCAAACTACGTAGAATGTCGTGTAGAATGTCAATTATCATATATTCTACGTAGATTATTACATGATAAAATATACCAAAAACACATTGAATAGTAATGTTAATCTATATAAAAAGATATAGAAATGTATAAGAAACATAAAAATATATTAAATATATAAGAAACATAACATTTTACATAGATTATGTGTGATTTTTACAATTAGTATTGTATTATATTCTATGTAGACTATGATGTAATCTACGTAGATTGTCATGTAATCAACATAGATTATCATGTAAAACATCTAAGAACTATTACATTCATTATAAATATAATATCTTACAAATAATTTTAATTATAAAAATATGGAAAATGAATCTGTCCAATTTACGTAGATTGTACATAGAATATGTTCGTCGATACTCTACATAGAATGTCACGCAATCTACGTGGAATGACATTCAATCTACGTAGAATGACATTCAATCTACGTAGAATGACATGCAATCTACGTAGAATGACATGCAATCTACGTAGAGTATCGACGAACATATTCTATGTACAATCTACGTAGAATGTCATGCAATTTACGTAGAATGACATTCAATCTACGTAGAATGGCATTCAATCTACGTAGAATGACATGCAATCTACGTAGAATGACATTCAATCTACGTAGAATGTCATGTAGAATGTCAAGTATCATATATTCTACATAGATTATATGATAAAATATACCAAAAACACATTGAATGTTAATGTACATTTACATAAAAAGATATAGAAATGTATAAGAAACAAAAAAAAAATATGAAATATATAAGAAACATAACATTCTACATAGATTATGTGTGATTTTTTACAAGTAGTCTTGTATCATATATTCTATGTAGATTATCATGTAAAACATCTAATAACTATTACATTCATATATATCTAATATTTTACAAATAATCTTCATTATAAAACATTGAAAATGAATGTCATATTCTATGTAGAGTATCGACAAACATATTTTATGTACAATAAACGTAGAATGTCATGGAATATATGTAGAATGGCATGCAATCTACGTAGAATGACATTCAATCTACGTAGAATATCATTCAATCTGCGTAGAATGTCATGCAATCTATGTAGAATGTCGTGTAAAATGTCAAATATCATATATTATACATTGATTACATGATAAAATATATCAAAAACACATTGAAACAAAAAAAAGAAGATTTCATTTAGACATATTATCAAACACTTGGTATGTAACTGATATAAAATATACCAAAAATACATAGAATAAAACTGTTAATCTACGTAGAATAACATGCAATCTACGTAGAATGACATTCAATCTACGTAGAATGGCATTCAATCTACGTTGAATGACATGCAATCTACGTAGAATGGCATGCAATCTACGTAGAGTATCGACGAACATATTCTATGTACAATCTACGTAGAATATCATGCAATCTACGTAGAATGACATTCAATCTACGTAGAATGACATTCAATCTACGTAGAATGTCATGCAATCTATGTAGAATGTCGTGTAGTTAGTCAAGCATCATATATTCTACGTAGATTAAATGATAAAATATACCAAAAACAAATTGAAACAAAAAAATAAGATTTCATTTAAACATTTTATCGAACACTTGGTATGCAACTGATATAAAATATATCAAAAACACAATGAATAGTAATGATAATCTACAAAAAAAATATAGATTTGTATAATAAACATAAAAATACATGAAATATATAAGAAACATAACATTCTACATAGATTATGAATAGTAATGTTAATCTACATAAAAAGATATAGAATTATATAACATTCTATATATAGACATATAATATTTCTATATAGAATACATTAATTTTTTAGCAATTAAATAATTTTTTATATAGAAAAAAAGTTATTTTTTTATAAAAAACGTTTTTTTTAATATTAAAATCAATTCTAATGAAAGAAAGAGAAAATGAAAATGAAAAAAAAAGTAAGAGAGAGAAAGTGAAAAAGAGATACATATAATAAAAAGGTGGAGAGAAAAAGATAAGATTTTTTATTCCAAAAATATCCTTTTGATCCAAGGGCTCTAAAAGGTTCCTAGGTTCTCACAATCTTTAAGATTCTTAAAAGAACCTCTCCCTATATATATATATATATATATATATATATATATAGATATATATATATATATATATATATATATATATATATATATATATATATATATATATATATATATATATATATATATATATATATATATATATATATAGTGAGAGGTTCTTTTAAAACCTCAAAGATGGTGAGAACCTAGGAACCTTTTAGAGCCCTTGGATCAAAAGGGTATTTTTGAAATAAAAAATATTATCTTTCTCTCTCAACCTTTTTTATTGTATACATCTCTTTTTGATTTTCTCTCTTTTATTTTTTTTTCATTTTCATTTTATCTTTCTTTTATGAGAATTGATTTTAATATAAAAAACATTTTTTATAAAAAAAATTGTTTTTTTCCTATATAGAAAATTATTTAATTGATAAAAATTAATGTTTTCTATATACAAATTTTATGTGTCTATATAGAATGTTATATAATTCTGTATCTTTTTATGTAGATTAACATTACTATTCATAATCTATATAGAATGTTATTTTTTTATATATTTCATATATTTTTTTGTTTATTATACATTTCTATATCTTTTTATGTAGATTCACATTATTATTCATTGTGTTTTTGGTATATTTTATATCAGTTGCATACCAAGTGTTTGATAAAATGTCTAAATGAAATCTTATTTTTTTGTTTCAATGTGTTTTTGGTATATTTTATCATTTAATCTACGTAGAATATATGATACTTGACATTCTACACGACATTCTACGTAGATTGCATTTCATTTTACGTAGATTGCATGTCATTCTACGTAGATTGCATGTCATTTTACATAGATTGCATGACATTCTACGTAGATTGCATGACATTTTACGTAGATTGTACATACAATATGTTCGTCGATACTATACATAGAATATGACAGATTCATTTTCCATGTTTTATAATGAAGATTATTTGTAAGATATTAGATTTATAATGATTGTAATAGTTATTAGATGTTTTACATGATAATCTACATAGAATATAGGGAGAATTTCATATATGTCCCTCTAAAACTGCATAATATCATATATACCTAAGCCAAAAAAAGAATTTCATATATATCCTTCTAAAACTTCATAATATCATATTTACCCAACTTAAAACTTTAATATCATATATACCCTTTAAAACTTTTATATATATCAAATATATCCAAATTATTTATTTATTACTTTAAAACTCATAATAAATATTCATTAATAAAGAAATGATCAATCTACCCTTTTTATTTCTTAAACTTCATAATATCATATTTACCCAATTGAAAACTTTAATATCACATGTACCCTTTTAAACTTTTAAATATATCAAATATATCCAAATTATTTATTTATGATCTTTTATTACTTTAAAAGTATGTAAATAACCGGACCGGACCGTTTCATATTCGGTCCGAACGAATATGAAACGGTCCGGTCCGGTTATTTACATACTTTTAAAGTAATAAAAGATCATAAATAAATAATTTGGATATATTTGATATATTTAAAAGTTTAAAAGGGTATATGTGGTATTAAAGTTTTCAATTGAATAAATATGATATTATGAAGTTTAAGAAATAAAAAGGGTAGATTGGTCATTTATTTATTAATGAATATTTATTATGAGTTTTAAAGTAATAAATAAATAATTTGGATATATTTGATATATTTATAAGTTTTAAAGGGTATATATGATATTAAAGTTTTAAATTGGGTAAATATGATATTATGAAGTTTTAGAAGGATATATATGAAATTCTTTTTTTGGTTTGGGTATATATGATATTATGCAGTTTTAGAGGGACATATATGAAATTCTCCCTAGAATATAATACAAGACTACTTGTAAAAAATCACACATAATCTATGTAGAATGTTATGTTTATTATATATTTCATATATTTTTATGTTTCTTATACAATTCTATAGCTTTTTATGTAGATTAACATTACTATTCAATATGTTTTTGGTATATTTTATATCAGTTGCATACCAAGTGTTTGATAAAATGTCTAAATGAAATCTTATTATTTTTTTTTGTTTCAATGTGTTTTTGGTATATTTTATCATGTAATCTACGTAGAATATATGATACTTGACATTCTACCCGAAATTCTACGCAGATTGCATGGCATTCTACGTAGATTGCATGCCATTCTACGTAGATTGTGTTTCATTCTACGTAGATTGCATTTCATTCTACGTAGATTGCATGACATTCTACGTAGATTGCATGACATTCTACGTAGATTGTACGTAGAATACGTTCGTCGATACTCTAAATAGAATATGATAGATTAATCGTAGATTGTACATAGATTGCATGACATTCTAAGAACCTCAAAGATTGTAAGAACTTAGAACCTTTTAGAGCACTTGAATCAAAATTGTATTTTTGGAATTAAAAAAATATTATCTTTCTCTCTCCACCTTTTTATTGTATGCATCTCTTTTTCACTTTCTCTCTCTTATTTTTTTTTTCATTCACATTTTCTTTTATGAAATTTGATTATAATAGTAAAAAAAACGTTTTTTACAAAGAAATATTTTTTTTTCTATATAGAAAATTATTTAATTATTAAAAATTAACGTATTCTATATAAAAATATTATGTGTCTATATAGAATGTTATATAATTCTATATCTTTTTATGTAGATTAACATTATTATTCATAATTTATGTAGAATGTTATGTTTCTTATATATTTCATACATTTTTATGTTCATTATACATTTTAATATCTTTTTATGTAGAATAACATTACTATTCAATGCGTTTTTTGTATATTTTATATCAGTTGCATACGAAGTGTTTGATAAAATGTCTAAATGAAATGTTCTTTTTTTTTGTTTCAATGTGTTTTTGGTATATTTTATCATGTAATCTACGTAGATTATATTATACTTGACATGCTACACGACATTCTACGTAGATTGCATGCCATTCTACGTAGATTGTACATAGAATATGTTCGTTGATAGTCTACATAGAATATGACAGATTCGTTTTCCATGTTTTATAATGAAGATTATTTGTAAGATATCAGATTTATAATGAATGTAATAATTATTAGATGTTACATGATAATCTACGTAGCATGATAATCTACATAGAATATAATACAAGACTATTTGTAAAAAATCACACATAATCTATGTAGAATGTTATGTTTCTTATATATTTCATATATTTTTATGCTTCTTATATAATTTTATATCTTTTTATGTAGATTAACATTATTATTCAATGTCTTTTTGGTATATTTTATATCAGTTGCATACCAATTGTTTGATAAAATGTCTAAATGAAATCTTCTTTTTTTGTTTCAATGTGTTTTTGATATATTTTATCATGTAATCTACGTAAAAAATTATGATACCTGACATTCTACATGACATTCTACGTAGATTGCATGACATTCTACGTAGATTGTACATAGAATATGTTTGTCGATACTCTACATAGAATATGACAGATCCATTTTCCATGTTTTGTAATGAAGATTATTGTTAGGCACAAAAAGGCCTTAGTCAAACCTGTTCTACATCTGAGGGGGAGATTTTATAATCAAACCTGTTGATGCATTTGAAGGTTGAATTTAAGGCCTGTTATATGCCTTATTGAAACCTGAAAATGATTTGCAATATCAGTCTAAAGCTGTTCTATATGTTGCATGTGTTGCAACTAAGACAGTTTGTCCAAGCTGCTCTGTCTGCTGAACAGGCTGGACATAAACTGTCTACGCTGCTCTACACTGTTGAGCAGCTTGGGCATTTTTAAAGTGTTCTGTTCTTTGTGAACAGAACCTGTTCTTTGTGAACAGGCTAAACACTTTATGGAATTTGTTTCCAAGTCATCATGTATTGTTTTTGACTACAAGATCAGTTTACAAAGTCGAAGACAAAGTGGAAAACAGAACTGCTCAGGCCTGCCCACGCTGTTCTGTAACATGAAGACAAAAGGTTATCTTGAAAAAGGGTGACAGACCTTTTCTTATATCAAAATAGCTTACAAGGAAGAAGAAAGACGCAAGTTGACATTCCTAATTAGTTAAAGGCATTCAAAGTAGACAAAGTTAAAAAAGACAAAAGTCTGAACATGTGAAGACAAGTCTGCTTTTCAGAAAAGTGCAGAAAAGGTTATGTTGTCTTTTCAACAAGACTTCTCCTTTTTCATTCCGTCCAATGAAGATGTTTTTCTTAGATCCTCTAAGTGAGTATAAAAGGAAGCTTCTAAGGTCAGAAAGAAGTGTGAAGAAAGCTAAGTGCTGAAACCAAGAGTGAACGTGCAAGTGTGATTTTCATGCATGCAAGGCTTCTATGTAAACCAGCATCTGTGTGTCTAAGCTGTTTTACATAAGCTGTTCCCTTAAGTCTTGTAAACACAGTGAGTGCTTTTTAGTGAGTGTATTCATTGTATTCTAGTTTGAGTTTGTCTTAGACTAGTGAACATACTGTTGTATCTGTCATCTCAGCTTGAACTATTCCGCATTCAAGCTTGTTTGTAATTAACAAATTGTTGAAATACAACACAACATTGAGAAAAGAGTGTGTAGTTTTTAAAATTGCTGTATTTCACCCCCCCTACAGATTATAACTATCTTATTTGGGAACCTCTCGGGACCACAACCTGGTATCAGACGCCAGTTAGAGTTTTGTGTCATCTAGATCTTC
>JAANYP010006569.1:25000-33818 GCA_020465985.1 Centrapalus pauciflorus | reverse complement strand
TTTCGTCAAAGCGTCGAATAACAAGTTGAATCTAACTAATCCTATCTAAAAATATCAAACTATAGTGATAAAATCAAGTTAAAATGATCCTACTAAAACCCTAAAATCATCCAATGGCGACTGCAAACAAAATGGAAGAATATGATCACTTTTAGATCTAAAAAGTAGTTTCATTTTCACAGTTGTAAGTGCTTGCTGAGCCAAAAAGCATGACTCGCCCAGTCATGGTCATATGGAAAATAACCTCAAAAGACAAAAGGTGTAGCTTGAACAACTTAAATCCGAGTTCGTATAAGAAAGTTATGGCAAAAATAAGAAACTCGTGCAGAATGGTCAATATCTTTTGTTTCTTGGTCGCTTCTCTTCGTCAACATTGCACAAATATGGAAGTCAATAAGTGTAGTATTTAAGCTTGGATTTCGATATCTCCATGCAACAAAAAACGTTAAAAACCGATGATAACGCTTTTAAGATATGTATATACAGGGACGACCTTTAAGGTGTCCACAAGAGGTGACCACTCAGGACCCCAAAATTCATAGGACAGGATTTTCATAAGGCCTCAACATATATATGAGAACAACTGATTTTTCTTTTAAACATTGGCAACGACAGATCAAAAAAATATGTGTGTATACACGTACATACACATACACATACACACACATATGCATGCATGCATGCATGCATGCATGTGTGTATGTATTTATGTATGTATAGAGTCTATTCAGTGGTGAACCCAGCCACCAAAGAGACCCATTGCACAAAATCTTCGTTACGTTCATGGTTCAAAAATTAAAATGATTATTTTGGCGGGTCGAGTCAATACATGGATATTTATAATTTAAAATTAAACATATAATCTTAAAATAACAAATAGACTAACAGATAATGCATAAAAATACAATTTATTAAAAATTATAAGTTAAAAAGTTAACTCTTACAGTTGTTCTTTTATACTTTTCATCTTTTGGAATCGATTAATAACAGCTTCATTTGTCACCATAGAACTTTTTATGTTCAACCGCACAAATCATAGCACCGTTAAAAAATTCATCACTCATCGGATTCCGTCCAACTTTATCAATTTCATCTTAGAAATATATCTTTCAACATTGACGGTTGCAACGGGCAAAACTAAACTTAACTTTAATAATCGATGCACCAAAGGATATGACAAATGTTTTTTTTTGTTTCCACCATCATTCTAGATAGATCACCAATACCTTTTAAATTTGAGAATCTTTCGTCTCGACGCATTACTTCATTGTAGATGTTAAGTTCACGCTCAAGATAAAATGCATCCATATCCTTAGAATCATAAGGATGCATCTTGCTCAAATTCAGCAACTTGTTTGTGTAAAATGTAGAAAACGAATCACGTGGACTCAAAACGGCCATATTAGTAAGCAATTCGGTAGTCACCTCACTAAAACGATCTTGCATATCTAAAATCGTATTAAATATGTCGACCTCAAAAAGATGTCGTTAGAGAAACTAAAATCACAAAACAAATCACAAAACACTTTCAACTTTTAATTAGACATCACAAAATTGATTAATTACACACACTTTAAATTTTCAATCAAAGAAACTAATAATAAAAGGCATAAACCTTCTTCAAAAAAAAATACATAATTAAACCCTAATCTTCTTCGTCAGTTCGCACTCGCTCATGGCTTCTTAATCGTCGCTCAATCGCTTCTTCTAATCTTCTGCCAAAACTCAGGCCTGTTAAGGCTCAAAGTCAAAGGGGTAAAAGATAGGGCTTAAAATTAAAAATTATTATTGGGTTTGAAAATGGGTTAAAAATGATATTGGGTTTAAAATTAGTAATTGGTTTATTGAGTTTTAATTTTTAGAAATATGATTGGAGGTTGTTGATTTATTGTATTAATTACTTATTTAGTTATTTAAGTAATCAACTTTACTTTTAGACATCAAATTTTTTTTTAAAAATAAAGTTGAACACATAATTTTTTTTTTGGTAATATAATAAGTTACACACATAAAAATACAATGGTTGCACATATAAAATTTTTCACTATGAAACAATGTTATTTGGGAGAGGAAACGTTGCACGGGTTACCCGCCTTTTCATCTAAGTCTGCCCCTAGTCCTATTATACGTTCATGTCCAAGGTCCCAGAAATATATATCTTGAAGGTATCTTATGATAACGGGACCAATTGTGCTAAATAGTAACATATATCTCTTTTATGTATTATGATAGCTATCAATGAGAAAAAAACAATTTCATTTTGTTATTAATATTAATAAATATTGTTAGTATTGATAATATAAACATATATTAAAATTTTTGATGATAAATTATTATAATCACTGGTAAATATATTGATGTTGTTAATATTAAGGAAATACAAAAATCTGTTGTTATTACCAAAGGGCTTCTGGTGTAGCCAATGGCGGATCTAATAATATTTTTCGTAGGGGTTAAAATTTAACAATGTTACAAGAGTATGAGTGTTCATCACCTCTCAAGATTTTTTAGACCTTGAGAATTCAAGTCGGTTCACCTTGATTATATAATAAAATAAATAAGTAAAAGTTACAATGTCGTTAGTATATAGTAACAAAACAAATTACACTCTACAACTATCATCTACAAGTTTTAATTTTCTGAAAACAATTTATTGCATCATTGTCTGAAACATTGACAAATAACCCTTTTTCAATGGTGTGAATGCAAGCTTCATTCAAAAAGTCATCATTAATTGAATTGCGCAAATCCGATTTCTTAAGCATCATTGTAATACTTTATGTTAATAAATTGAAGTTTTATGACAAAACTAATAATAGTTTAAGGAGTCCATGATGACATATTTTCGACATATAAATTGGTTAACATGAACATAAAATATGTCCATATGAACTCGTTTACAAGTAAAACAAAAACCTGTACTGACACAATGATACACAGTAAAAAATATATCATCAAAGTTTCACGTAAAAGTTTTTTATTTTGAGACAAAACTTTGATTATGGTTTTTGAGTTTATCATTATTCTCTTTTAACATGAGTGTATTATTATAAAACATGATAATTATAAAAGTAAATCTGAAAGTAAATATATTCGCATCATGTGAAATGGAGATTCGAAAAATATAAAACTAAAGATAAGAAATCATATGAAAATAGTCAGGGCCGTCTCATGGATATTGGAGGCCCTATGCCATAATCATAAAAGAGGCCCTTTACATGTTATTTATCCCTTGAATAACGAGTTCTTCAATCCTTTTTCTTTATGCTTTTCATATCGGGATTCATATTTTCTAACTTTGGGAGCCATAATTCATAAAGCAAGAATATAATAAACGAAATGACAATAAAAGTTACGTGACCTGATGAATATCCAGGCTCGCAAAGGATAATAACCAACTTTTTAACTTCTTGTATGTTGACGATAAAGCCAAAATAGTAATCCTGTTGAAAAAGAAAAAAAATTTAGGTTCAAATCCAATAGTATAGCCTATATCCACAGAAATAACAAAGTCCAATATCAGTCAGTGAAATTATAATTGATTAATCGTAACCATAAAATCGATAACTAGTAAAAGACTAAATGGGGATTATTATAGACTAATTGATAGCAAAGTTTACCTCTAGTCGGTCAATCATCCAAAACTGTGTTCGTCCATTGCTGTGAAACCCTAGCAATCCAACATTCCAACTTCAATTGAGTTTTGTATTATTTGATGATTATTGCAATTTAGAGAAGTAAGTGAAGAATATAATAGATTGCTTCAATGGAGAAGAATAAAAAAGACAAAGAGTGTTTCGATTTTTGATTTTTCTGTGGAATAGGGATTACGACTTGCAGGTTTAAGATTTATAATTACATACCTCTGGATGGAACACGAACGTTAAGATGACTGGACGAGGTTGAGATCGATTGCCGATTGGAATTCCACGGTTCCATTTAGTCGTTGCCGACTTGCCGCCGTTACTTGGTGTAGCAGTTTCCGATTGGAATTCTACGGTTCCATCCCCTAGATCCCAATCAGTCATCACCCATTGCTCAATCGGCGCTAGCTTGACCCCTGGATTTCCACTCCATCGTTTGTCGTTTGCTTGTATCTAGGAAATAGGAACATTGTTTTGGCATTCGTAAAAGTGAAAACGAATCTGGAAACGCACCTGCATATGAGTTCTAAGAGAGAATTGAGAAGTGGGCTTGCTAGAGATGTGGGCCTTTAAATAATAGAGATATACACATATAAGTCTGCTAAAAAAATGGAGGCCCTTAATATTTGGGGGCCCTGTGCAGTGGACCAGGCTGCACAGGGTAATAGCCGGCCGTGAAAATAGTTGACACACAAAAACAATTACCATTGACAAAAAGTTATGTTTTGTAGAGTTGGTTACTCATAAATAATAATAACATTTGTTTTCTGTGTTCAGCTGTTTAATGTATTGTTTTTTTTTCTTTTTCATTTACGTATTACAGTCATTTTCAATGTGGTATCTCGAATTATTATTTAAGGAATAATAATACAAAATATAATGCTTAAAACATGTTTTATAAAATAGTTATGCTTCAATAATTTGTATTTATGTATCTATAAAATTTTATAGCTTTTGGGAGATGTATTTGAAAATCAGCAAAAATGTAAAATCTAAAACAAAAATATTTGTGAATTAATATAATTATGGAAACAAATATGATATTTTCAATCTATATATGTATATATTAATAAAAGAAAATGTTTTGTGTCACATGTCACATTATTAGCTTACGGAAATTTTATTTTCTCGTCTAAAAAGCTTCAATATATATATTTGTATATCCCAATTTTATTTCTAATTGATTTTTAAATAATTAAATTTAATTACCACCTAATTAAATTTAACCATTATGAAAGTACTTTTAAAAGGAACTCTAAATCTAACCAAATGATTTTAATAACTTTCTGATTTAATCCCTAATCCAATTCACAATGATTTATTTTGAATTATTTTATCAAACACATTGGATTTTTCATATATATTATAAATTTCAAAGTACAATTAATAATAGCTATTGAATAAAAATTTGTCAATAATTATTTAAATGGATAATTGTGCAAAAAACCATCAACTTGTCAGTTTTTTGTGATTAAAACCTCAAACCATTTTTCGTTGCATAGAAAACTCTGAACTATTTAAAAACCAGTAAATCAAGGTTTTATCAATGGGTAACCGGTTGAAACCGGTTATTAATCCTACATTCACCGGTAAATAATTTACGTGAAATAAATTTTAATTGTTGAAACCGGTTGCCAAACATTACACATCATTTAAACCCCCTATTGATAATTTTTATTGTAATTTTTAAATGGGATTACATCATCAACGGAGGTTTAAATGATGTGTAATACTTGACAACCGATTTCAACAATTAAAAATTATTTCACGTAGTTTATTTTACCAATCCGCGTTGGATTAATAACTGGATTCAACCGGTTACTCATTGATAAAACATTGATTTACTGATTTTTAGTTAGTTCGGGGTTTTTTATGCAACGAATAATGGTTTGGGATTTTAATCACAAAAAACTGGCAAGTTGATGGTTTTTGCGCAATTATCCCTTATTTAAAATATGATTTAAGGTATATTCACACATTAATAAATTTTTTTCTAAAAAAATCATACATGGATCTATCTTACATCCATTATGTCTTTTAACATAATCTGTAGATTGAATGATATTATTAATTATTTACTAAAATTATCATCTCATATTGATTTAGAAGAAAATTTTACGGTTATAAAAATAATAATTATTATGTATATCCTAAAATAAAAACATAAAAGGATTACTACGTAGGAAAACTGATTTTGATAATTTTTCTTTAAATGATAACAGAAAAGGATTATAACAAAAATATATTATAATGTTTATGCTTATAAAAGTTATAATTTTTTTCATTATTATTATAATATAAATTTATAGCAATATGTTATGATTATTATGTATTTTAAAATAGGGATAACTGTGCAAAAAACCCTAAACTTGTCAGTTTTTTGTGATTAAAACCCCAAATCATTTTTCGTTGCATAAAAAACCCCGAACTAACTAAAAATCAGTAAATCAAGGTTTTATCAATTGGTAACCGGTTGAAACCAGTTATTAATCCTACGTGGACCGGTAAATAACCAACGTGGAATAAATTTTAATTGTTAAAACCGGTTACCAAGTATTACACATCATTTAAACCCCCGTTGATGATGTAATTTCGTTTAAAAATTACAATTAAAAATTAACAACGGAGGTTTAAGTGATGTGTAATACTTGACAACCAGTTTCAACAATTAAAATTTATTCCACGTAGGTTATTTACCGGTCCACGTAGGATTAATAACCGGTTTCAACCGGTTACCCATTGATAAAACCTTGATTTACTGATTTTTAGTTAGTTCGGGGTTTTTTATGCAACGAAAAATGGTTTGGGGTTTTAATCACGAAAAACTGACAAGTTGTGGGTTTTTTGCGCAATTTTCCCTTTAAAATAATAAATACTTTTAAATATACTCATGCATTACATGGGTAAATAAACTAGTCGAATTATATAACAAAATATCCTTCATATAAATTGATTCCCGATTTTATTTATTTATAACTAAAACAAAATAAATACAATCCTAAATTCATAAAAAAAAAATCTAAGGTTGCGTTTAGTTAACAAAAACTAGTCAAATTTCAATTTCAGTTTTCAAGTTATAGTTTTCCGAAAAAAAAAGAGTTTTTATAAAAAGTGAAAACTTGTTTAGATGATAAAGTTTTAGTTTTAAGAAAAATAAAATGAATGATTATAAAATAAGAAAAATAGGATTATGATAGAAAAGTAAGAGAGAGAAAAAGAGTATTATAAAAAAATATAGGATAGGTAATAGAAAAGTAATAGAGAGAGTATGAAAGTGTTATTTTCAAAAATGTAATGAATATTTATGAAATTGTTGTTAAGTAAACAAATATACAAGAAAGCATAAGAAGAGAATAGTCAGTAGTAATTAGTTAGTTAGAAGTTAAGGAGTTTTATTGGGCTTGGGCCGTTGTATTAATGGTGTACACTGTACTTAACCCAATTAAATGAGCATTACAAATTGGTTTTATGTAGTTGGCCTTGCATTCACTCACCCACTGACCCACATGACTTTGAGAAAATTAATACATTTCTTGCTTTAATTACTTGTGATTTTAGCTGGTTTTAGCCGATAATGCAAGTTTTTCGGGACCGATCAATAATTACTTGTTCTAACTAATATCTAGTTGGTTATAATTGATTTAAGATTATGGGTGTGCAAAAGTTGGTAAAGATTTATGAAAATAAATTGGTACCAGAATCAGAATCGAAACCATACGATTTGGTTTTCAAGTTTTATTTTTATTGATTTTGAAACTTAATTCGGTAAGGATTTTTTTTTATTGTATAAGTCAAGAAAAACCCATGAACCGAAGATGTATTGACTATAAAAATCAAATAAATTGGAAGTAGTTTATATTATTGAGTTTTCGATTTAGGTTTGAAATTATAATTGAAATCAAACCATATGAAAAAGAATGTATTCATACATGTTTCTTTATATCTAATAATAATTTAAAAATAAACTCTTGATATTATAATATAATATTTAAATTGAGGTATTGTAAAAGTGAGCTTTTATAATTAGTATATAAAATGAGGTACTACTAAGGTGATCCTTTTGATATTTAATTATTATTTAAAATGAGACATTTTGATTTGTTAGAAAATCATGGATGAAATAGAGAAACAAATTTGGAATCGTTTGGATGTTTTTCGTGATCGTATTTTGATCACTTTCCTACAACAATTATTATCCTAGTTGGGTATCCAAATATTGTTATGGGGTAATCACAAGAAAATATATTAGGGGGCGTTTGGTTCGCTGGAATCTGATGGAATCTGGGGGAAAATGAATGAATTTTCCATTCTGATGGGTTGTTTGGTAGTCCAAAGGAATGGAATGACAATTCCAAATTTCAAAAAAAATCTTCCCTTTTGAAGGAATGAACATTCCATGACAAAATGTAAGGAAATTAAATTCCGTTTCCAAACCTTTCCTTTTAACAACCGCTCTTCTCATCCTCAACCCTAGCAGCCACAAACTATAGTATTTGGATTCAGACAGATTCCATTTCTTCCAGAATTTCATTCCTTTGACAGATTCCATTCCATTCCGTCAGATTCCAGCGAACCAAACGGCCCCCTTAGTTTCAACTGAAGAATTTGTTTGTAAATATATACCCGCTTATTGTCAACGAAATTAAGTGGATAAGATGGGTTAACTTTTCATCCAACCAACTAAATTGATTGAAACCGTCACTATCTTAACAATGTCATTATCTTAATAGCACTAAAGTTGTTAAGATAGCAAGCTTCACAAGGCAAATGTCACATCTTAACAGCACCAAGGCTGTTAAGATAACATTATCAATGTTATTAAGATATTAGTCACCAAAGCTGTTAAGATAAGCAGTACCAAAAATGTTAAGATAAGCAACATCAAAGCTGTAAAGCTAAACTATCTCATCCTAACTCCACCCCTTGAACCCGGGATGCTGCCCCCTTGGGTCATGTGGGTCACACACACGTGTATATTTATATGAATTAGGGTCAGATTTGAGTTTAACATTTTTCACAGGGTTTCAAATGTACCACTACAATCAATATATTTTTTTTCTTTTTCAGGATATTTTTTTTTAGCTTTTTATCAAGTTTACAAATAAAAATCATGTGAATGAATGAGATATTCTAAGAATGTGTCATTCAAACACAAAGTCATTCGTATATTTACA
>JAANYP010006569.1:0-20000 GCA_020465985.1 Centrapalus pauciflorus | reverse complement strand
TTAACTATATAAAAATCACGAATTTGGTGTTTTTTTTTTCAAGAAAAGTTACCGGTGACCTGTTGAGCGGGTTGCAATTGCTGACGTGAATTTTATAAATCTATTATTTTTTCGATTAAGTCCCTCAACTATATTATTTTTTCTTATAAATCACTTAACTAAATTATTTTGTCTTATAAATCCCTCAACTAAGTTTTTTACCAAATAAATCCCTTATCTTGATAAAAACTCATAGTATTTGTTGTTTTATCAATTTAAGTGATTGTTCAATTGACACTCACGCCACACATACGTGGATGCAAAAAAATAAAACAAAATGATAAATTAAAACGATCATTTTTATGGTTTAAAGTTTAGTCGGGATGAACTAGTTAAATATATTTAAAAATTGCAGTCTAGACAAACATAGGATCGAAATAATCACCATTTATGTTTTTATATCAAACCAACTTATGTTTTCCGGAATAACGGACTTTTAAAAAAAATTATTATTTTCAAACAACCATCGTCGTTTTGAAAAAATATTATTTTCAAACCAACTTATTTTTGTCTAGACAAACATGACATGCTCTGTCATTGAAATAAAAATCATCGTTTTTAAACGTTTAAAAAAAATTTCATTTTATTTTATCGAAAAATTGAAAGGTTTAAGTAGTTCGGGGATTTATCAGGGAAAAAAATGAAATGGGGACTTAATCGAAAAAAAATTTATACTTTGATGGTTTTTGCAAAATAGGTTTAAGCATGTTAACCTGTTATAACAGGCCGTTAACGGACCAATTTAAAAGGTTTAAGCAGTTTGAGGACTTATCAGAAATACAAAATGAATTGGGGACTTAATCGAAAAAATTTTGTACTTGTTTTTTGCATAATTTTCCCTTATTTAATTAATAAATTTAAAATTGATTTTTGATAGGAGAGTGACATTTGTTCACGCAGCAAAACATAAGCACAATAGTCACCTGTTTGTATTTTTAGGAACTTTAATAGAAAAATTATTGTTCACTTGTGAATTGAATATTGAATACGTACGCGTGATTATAAATAATTCTTTAAATATCATATTAAAAATATGCATATAATTTCGTCTTAGTTGAAAGAAAAAAGACATTCCAAATATTATAAAATACGTATAACATTTTACAAATCAAATTTGGATTTGAACATTAAATTAAATAGTAATAGCATGGGCGGACCTATATTTAAATGAGGGTAAGCCTGTGCAACGGATCCTATCCTTAATAATATCATTTTGTAGTGTATTTTTTTAAAATAAATTTACGTGTGAAGCCTGTGAAAATTTAATAATGTAACTTATAACATAAAAAATAAATAAATTTAAGTGTGCAACGGATATATTCGGTGGCTAGATCCGTAGACAAAAACCAGTAATCCACACTGATGAATCCATCCGTCATGTTTGTTGCCTTCGGATCAATTTAATAGTATTTATTGACATTCCATTTGTTGTTGACAAACCGAAAGTTTCTTCCGGGCATGTTGACATTTTCTCTTTTCCTTTATATTTTTCTCCTTTTGTATGTATCCATTCTTTTAAACATTCTTTTGTTTATGACATATATTTCTTTATTTTCGTTGTATTATTTTTAAAAAAATAAAGGATATCACATCCTATAGGTGTTCATTTTCAGATTATTTTCAAAAATTACATAGATAAAATTTAGTATCCGAATTTCAAATTTGAAATAAGATTATCAAAAAATTAAAATTTTTAATTAAATTTTAAATTATAAAATGAATCCAAATATATAAAATACAAATTTATTTTTATCTATTAACATATAAAAAAATTGTTACAAATAATATATTATACTTTTTAAACTTAAAACGTAAAAAACACATCAATAGAGATTAAAATGTATTAAATGAGTTATGAATACGTTAAAGCTACATTATACAATTAAAAATAATGAATATAACTATTGTTAGTAAAATATATTTGGTAAAAAAGTTTAGTAATTTTTTTTTTTTTAAAAAAATTGGATTACGAATTTTCGGATAATCCAAAAATCCAAAATTACGCAAAACAATGATCCACTCCTCAAATTTTCATCTTCATTATCGTCGTGTTAAAGATTAACCCATAAACGACGATACACTATACAAAAATGACGATGCACTCCATCAAAATAATGAAGCACTCTAGTAACGACGATGCACTCCGATGATGATACATTCCATCAAAGCTTTATCTTCAACATATTTGTGTTTACTATTAACCAATTAACGACGATGATGCACTTCATTCAAAATGATAATACATCGGTATTCATCAGGACCCACCTCTCTATCTAGTTACAAAAACAAAAGCGTCTATGCATCAGCTACAAGAATGAAATAAGACCCACAAGAATCAGTATTCACAAGAATGTGAAAACGTTTTGGTTTCAAAGCATCTAGTTACATGACGATGCATCTAGTTACACAACCGACATCGAACAAAGAAATAAAAAACATACACAAACCCACCTCTCAAACGGAATATAGCGAAAAACAATTCAATTCCCGTGGTTTCATTTATTTGACGGTTGCTCTAATTTCGTTCATCTCCATTGTCAATAATGATGCATGGTGGATGTTACCCATATTTACTAGTGATGATGGTGCACTGCGATGGGTGGTGGTCGGTGGTAGCGGTGGTTCGGTGGTGTGGCGGTGGCCATGGTAGTGAGAGAGAGAGAGAGGGAGAGAGAGATTGGTGGAGAGATACTAGGAAAGAATAAATGTAATGAATGTGGTTAAATATTTTGATTTTAAACTCTTAATTTATCACCTAATTTACCTTTTATAATTAATAATTAAGTTAATGCAAAAATGCGTTTAATGATTCTTTATGATGCGTTGATATTCATTATGATGCATGTTGGTTTTTCCATTCAACGGACCACTCTCTCTCTACACACACCAATTCTTATCCACCAATTCTTATCTAATGAACTTCTATTGTTGTTTTGTCGATCAACCGATTTCATCTTCCTTTACCAAACGTTCTTTCTACCAACTTCTCTCCATTTTCCATATAACAAATGGCGACAAATTTTCATTAATAACCCGAGTTATCATTATAATCACGGGTGTGTTTGATTCGTTAAGAGGTAATTGTCTTATTGCTTATTACCACTTCTTATTGATAAGAGACAGTCTCAATAATTGATAAGAGGTTTCAATAAGATTGTTTGATTTTTAAATTTATAGATGTCTAATCATATATGTTTTCTTGACTTTATTTATGAAATTAATAAAAATTTTATGATTTATAAATATATGTGACTTTTTTATTTTATTAACCAAAATTTCAACTAGCACACATATTTCGAAGCAAACAAATAATTCATAACAATCAATTAATAATCATAACTATCAAATATGCAGTAATTATTCAAACAAAAGAAAACCAACAATCAATTGATAATATCAACTATTAGTTCTTACAACTGACTAATATCAACTTTCAGTCTACATTAGTCTGTCCGAAATTTGTTCACGTAAATTATTCATATATTGTTGATCAGCAAGAACACTTCTATGTGCTTGAGCTTCTTGTACTGCTTCATTTTCATTATCCCCTTGTACATCTGCATTTTCGTCATCCACTTGATTATACTCAAAAAACTCATCATTTAATCCCTCCTTTCGTATAAAATTATGTACCGCAAAACATGAAAGGACAATGTCTCTTTGAACTTCAAGTGTAAAGGGGGCCATTCTTTTCAGGATGGGGAAACGTGCTTTTACTACGCCATACGCACGTTCAATGACATTTCTTAACTTTGCGTGAGAATGATTAAATTTTTCATATTTGGTTGCGGCATTTCTTCGTTGATAATCTCCAAGCCAATATCTAACATTACGATACGGTGCCATAAACCCTCGAGTATTTTTATATGCAGCATCACAAAGATAGTATTTACCTGAAATATAAATAAAACAGTAATAGTATGGATATTTACCTAAAATATAAATAAATAATTATAATATTCAAATCAAATTGTTTATACCTCTAGGAGGAACAGGGAAATTCAAATCTGGATTCAATATACTTTCAGCCAATACTTTTGCATCATGCGCAGATCCTTCCCAGCCAGCAACAACAAACGTGAAGATCATGTTAAAGTCACAAATGGCTAAAACATTTTGATAACAATCTCCTTTTCCTCTCCCCCTATATGATTGTTGTTCATTGGTTGGAACTATAGCGTGTATTAAGGTTCCGTCAAGAGCACCAATCGCTCCCTACATTAAAGATAAAGATCAGAGTAACAAATAGTAATTAATATCATATAACTATGGCTATTAAATTTTATTTACCTTGAAAATTCGTCGTAGCCTTACATTTCTTCCAGGAATGTTTGGATTAGGATTAAATGACGTAGGAACTATAATCTCATTTGCAAACCATTGCATTTTTTCCAAAACTTCATGGAATATAGCAGAAACTGTTTGCAGTGAATGTTGAAACCTGCGCTTCACCACCCTAAAACGCTGATTGTGACCAATAATCATCAAGAACATCGCCATTTTCTCTTCAACAGATATACTTCTACTATCCTTTAACCATCCATTTGTTTTAAAGTGTGCACATAACTGAATAAATGCATCACTTGACATGCGCAGTAATTCGATGCATTGCGTATTGTTTTTTATTAGCTCCATTGTATATTGATGACCAGACATAGCCGATGTATTGTCCCTTTTTCTTTTCCTTTGCATCCTCCTCTTTAATTTAATACAATATAATAACAAAGTAATAAATATGAGTATGAGTAACCGCTTCTTATGCTCGTCCATATTCCACCTGTTAAAACATAACACCTAATTTTTCAACACCCAATTATAAAACATAAGTTGTTCACCAACCAAACAATATTCTTCACAATCAACAATCTAAAGTGTGTACATGATAAAATAACTTGCAATTTATAAAGTATCTAAAATACTAGTTCAAACATAACAAGTATTAAATTCAAACAGACAGCTAATCTTTTAAAAGACCTAAGATTTTTCCTTGGTTTCTAAGCCAATTCTTTAGCAAATCCGGACTCGAAGGCATCTTGAGCCACAAATTCTGTTGTAATGTTGATTGAGCAAAAACGTTGAAGGCTACACAATATAAAGGATCTGATTCATCGAGACCAAGTGTGTTTAACTTCTCAATACATTCATCTTCTTTTGTTTTCTCTTGGCTTTCAGCTGTTTTCTTTTGTGTTTGATTCATTTCAGTAATGGCAGTTGTGCATACTTTAAGTAGTTCATCAAGATTGTCCTCATTTTTCTTCTTTTTCTTACGCCTAGAAGTAGCTTGAGTTGGAATTTCACTTGGGTTATCATCATCCTCATCATCATCGTCATCAAGTCCAAGTGAACGAATGATTGAATTATAAGATGATGATGAAACTCTAGATCTCATAGAATTTGAGCTAGCAGCCTTAACACGTGAACCGGAAGCAGAACTTGATTGATATAGAGCCGTACATAGTTCGGGGAATAGTAACGGAGCATTTTTTAACGTCTTAAGTTTTGGATGACCCTGCATGAAAGGGATGAAATGTTATAATTTTAAAAAAGATTACAAAAAACGCGTTTTTAATTTTAATAAAAAAAATTAATTACAAAACACACCTGATTATATTCATCCCACTCTTTTTTTGAAAGATGAAACTTGTTAGTTGCAGGGTCATATATATTGCCCGTTAAGCTCGTTAAGTAGCTCCATGCTTTGTAACGTACTTTTAAGTAATCGAATTGATTTTTTAGTTGTCTTTGTGAAAGCGTCATTTGATGCACATCTTCCATTATTTTGGCCAATCTAGACCAAGATTCTCTTTTAAGACTAGCCCCACAGTCACCCGCACTATTTTTTTCATCAATACATGTCTCTAGAAACAATTTTAATGCATCGTTTGACCATTTCATCCGTGTACTATCCTCCATCAACACTAAACAACATTGAAGAAAACAAAAATAAATAATAAAAGTCAAGTATTAACACATAAAAACAATCTTTATTGTGTACTATATTTGGTATGGTTATCAATTAGGCAACCTTATCCTCTCTAAATTATAATTGGATCCACTATTAAAAATCTTGTGAATGAAAACCCGCTTGAAGGACGTTATGAATGGGTAAGGGTACAATCCCATTAAGCAAGATCGACTAATGACGTTGGCAAAAACTCTGATCTTGGTGTATTTCTGCTTATACCCTTTGGCTCCCTTGTGAGATCTAAAGGAAAAAAAAAAAATTGAAACATGTCTGTCATGTATTTCTAACTTCAATGGAGATTGTTTTGATGTTCTTTTACCAGGGAACCCTTGAACTTGTCTTATGGGGCAGCCATCACTTGATGACTTTGAGTACTACCCTAAATCAAACTATTATGCTAAGACATCAAACTGCAAAGCAAATGAAGAATAATGCTACCTTTTAAAAAATAAAGAAGATATATCCTAACTGCAAAGCAAATGAAACTGTTTAAGCTGTAATTACCTGCCCAAACAATTACAAACAAAAATGGCTTCAAGCCTTCAAGATTATAAAAGCCAAAAAGGTAACAAGAAGATTATCTCAATTACTAATCTTTTAAAAGATAGTTGCAACAGTGGATTTGTTATCTTATACACATGAAATCGAATAAGCCCGAAGAACAAGAAGATTTATCTCAATTGTAATTCTCTTTCTTGAAACCAAGATTACAATTTATCAAATGAGATATGAGGTTGATGATCCTGGGCCATCTATTTATAGCACAACTATCCTTATCTTATATAAAATCCTACTTCTCCACGGTCTAATTTTGTAAAAGCGAATGAAAGTGTGCAATACTGTAATCACCATGCCCAAACGAAATTAGCCATGCCCAAGAATAAAAAGTATACAAGCAAAAAAGGGAACAATATCGAAAATAACCAAGTGGCATTTTTGGTCATTAGGGGTTTGATGGAAGTTGGTTTGCTGCTACTGCAGTAAATGCTCACAAATCTCCTAGTAGTGATTTGCAAAAAACATTGAAAAGATAACAAAGAAGGATATCCAAGATTACATTTTAACCCACTATGCTGCTCACAGAATGGTAATTGATTAGAATTATAAACTTTGTGTGATTTATGATTTTTTTGCTTCAGGTTATTTCTGCTTCTGGGGCTGTTAAACACGAGGATGTTGTGGAACAGGTGAAGAACCTGTTCACAAAGAGGAGCCGGCAATATTCACTGGATCAGAGGCAGGAGCAGGAGAAGCCAAGGAGGTCAGGAATAATGGCTTTACAAGAACCACAATCGAATAAACAATTTGTCCATGATAATTTGACCCCCAATTTTAAAACCCAATTCACAATATGACCATGATAATCATAGAACAAAGAGGATTATAAAAACCCACAAACAATCAAACTTAAAAATGAACAGGTTGAGGATCGATTTACCTTTCAGATGAGGGAGTCGGCTGAAGGAGGACGTTGGGCGGTGGAGCGGCGACGGCGACGTCAAGGGCGGTGGAGCGGCGACGGCGACGCCAAGGGCGGAGGCGACGGAGACTTCGTTCAAAGGGCGGAGGCGATGGAGGACAGCAACGATTTCGGGGGAAGGGAGAGAGCTCGATCTGCGAATGAAGATGATGGGAGGGGATCAGAGAGGTTTTTTCCTCCGAATGAACAAGAGACGGTGAGAGGTTTCTCACCTGTTTACGCTTATTGATTTCAAACACTCTTCTCATGTATAACGCTTACCGAATAAGAGAATGAGTCCAATAAGAGGCCCAATAATAAGAATCAAACAGGCCCTAAATCTATCCATCATTCGAATAAAAGGGAAGCATATATAATATATTCATATCAATCCTTGGATATCTTTTGAGATGCTATATATACTCTCTTGTAAACCAATTTACTAATCCTTTTCTAAATAAATTAACTTTTTTTACAAGAAAAAATTATCTATTAACTATCGTTTTTATACAAGAGTTGGAAGTTGGAACATTCAAAGGAATAAATCATCTACTCTAACTATTTAAAGGCAAGTAAAACTGATTTCTATCCACAATTTCCTTTGTTTTAGTTAAACAATTATAAAAATGTTTGTCAACGTAATATTTATATTATTTTGAAGACCAACAATAAATTATTAAATAGAATAGAAGGGTAATATTCCAAAGTGAGTAGTGTAACCAAAGGTAATTCTTTTCCTCTTCTCTTTGTCCACTGCCTTATGGACTGTTTCATTTAGGCATCAAACTTTTTTGGTTTAATATATTTTGGGTTCAAATAAAGATAAATTAATCGATGTCTGGACCAGAATGATGTTCAAACTTCAAAGAACTATCATTAAATTTCTCTTTAATTCCACTTTCCCATTGGTCCAATTCATATTAAACTAAAAGATGATCACAAAACCCGTTTCATTTTATCACCATCTAGAGATCTCAATCCCATCTCTCCAACAGCCGAGACAAGTTTATGGTGAACCCCAGATCAGTTTCAAAATCTTGTCGAATCAAAATCAAGATCTCATAAAAAGCTTGGATTTTTATTATAAACTCTCTCTTTTTTCGTAATTTGGGTTCCTTCACATAAAAAGGGGTAATTTGCACACAAACTTAGCAAAATGGGCGCTTGTGGCTCAAAACCCTCGTCGAAAACCAGAATTTCCGGTCACCGGGAAACGAATATTCCGGTCAAACATAGCGGTGAAAGAGGACCAGAGGAAAATAGCAGCAAGAAAGATGAAATTGAAGTAGGAAAGAAATCTCCAAAATCTCCATTTTTTCCGTTTTACAGTCCAAGTCCAGCTCACTATCTATTTTCAAAAAAATCGTCTCCGGCGCCGAGTGCGAGCTCTAATTCGAACACACCTAGAAGGTTCTTTAAACGGCCGTTTCCGCCACCGTCTCCGGCGAAGCACATTAAGGCGCTAGCAAGGCGGCATGGCTCCGTCAAACCAAACGCGGCGGCGATACCGGAGGAGAATGAGGCAGAAAGAAATACGGGATTGGATAAAAATTTCGGGTTTTCGAAGCATTTTGGGAAAAATTACGAGCTTGGTGAAGAAGTAGGAAGAGGGCATTTTGGGCATACATGTAAAGCTAAGTTCAAGAAAGGGGAATTTAAGGGTCAAGAAGTTGCAGTCAAAGTTATTCCAAAGTCAAAGGTTTGGTTTTTGAAGTCCAATTTGTTTGATTCTTTATGATGATCAGTATCTTAATTATTGCTTATTACCCTTGATCAAACATATGATTTCTTGATTTATCATGTTGAAGTCAGATCTGGAATTGTGCTTTGATAATAATCATATGATATGCTGATTAACATCTGATTTTGTTCTTGAACAGTTGACTTGATATAAATAGTCAACACTCTTCACTGATGTTATGGAACCTGTTGAACATATCAAATGTAACTAGCAATTAACATATTTGAAATCGAATGATCATCTGTGGTGTTATTCGATTCGTTAGAAAGAAAACGATATTAAGGTAGGGGTCCTATTGTTTTAGTTTCTTTTACAGTTTTACTACTAGTAGTATTTCATCTGTTTAGTTTGCAGTACTCGTGTAAATCAAAGAATCTGTGAAAGTTGTAACGATTGATTCGATAATAGTTTAAGGAAAGTTGTTAAATTCCTAATATACCCTTTAAACACAAAGAGAGAATCTTTTGAGCCTTCTAATAGAAACAAGAATAGAATCTTGTGGCTGTATATGAAGTATGTTAGGATAGATCATCATCATACAATCAACGATTACCGCAAGGAATGGAAATTTGAACATATTATGTAGTATACTAGTATGTACCAATGTAAGTAATGAGCATTGCTGGATATTATTATATTTTGTAGTGAAATCAAGCTTCATATCAAACAAATAAATTTTCAAACATGACTGAAAACACATTAGTTTTACTGATAAAATGTTGCACATTTCATGGAACATAGGAAGTATATGCTCAAAATGGCAACTTTCATACTTGCATTTGCAGCGTGTTGGATATATATATATGTTATCAGTGTCCTAATATAATTTGTAAACGCTTTGGTTTTCAAGTGTATATTCGGTTTAAAGTTTAACTTTTTCCCTCAGATGACAACGGCCATAGCAGTTGAGGACGTGAGAAGGGAGGTTAAGATATTGAGAGCTTTGACTGGACATAACAACTTGGTGAAGTTTTACGATGCATATGAGGACCATGATAACGTCTATGTTGTAATGGAGTAAGCTATAAATTAAAATTTTAGTCCTACATTGTATTTTTTACTCGTCTTTTTGTGAAGAAAGGCTTTTATGCTTTTTCTCAGGTTATGTGAAGGAGGGGAGCTCTTGGATAGAATACTTTCGAGGTATCATGCCTATTATTTTGATTTTGTTAAGCAAATGGAACGTGTTCTCGTTCAATTAAATGCTTAAATAAGGAATTCTTGAAACCGTTTTAGAGTTGGGCTTTGTTTTTGAAGGGGTGGGAAATACACAGAAGACGATGCTAAGGTTGTGTTGATACAAATATTGAACGTCGTTGCATTTTGTCATCTTCAAGGTGTGGTGCACCGCGACTTGAAGCCAGAGGTGAGACGTTTAGTACTTTAAACATTTAGATAACTTGAAGCGTACGGTATGTAGTTAGTTCAATATACCATTGCATATACATACAGTTCATCTTGTCAAAATTGCTATTTTTGAGTTTTGATAACAAAGTTTTAGCAAAGGATTTGATGACCTGTCAAGTGTTTAGATCCATTCGGATATCCAAATCAAGATAATTACTTTTTCGTAGGGGTGTGCCTTGGGCCAAAACTTGGACTGGACAGAAACTGAAAAATACAAACTAACTGAAATGAAAACTGGACCGATTTCTGCACAAAACCTATTTTTTTTTTTTTTTGTATGATAAGGTAATGAGCAAATAAGTATGTCACATGAAAACTTTCCTAAAATAGAGGTGGTGCAAGTTTCTTTATATATCTTCCTTCTGTGGATCATCATTTGATGATTTTTTGATTGATGAATCAGAATTTCTTGTTTACATCCAAGGACGACAACTCGCAACTAAAGGCCATAGATTTTGGTTTGTCCGATTTTGTGAAGCCAGGTACTTTTTATATATAGGATATTTTTTTATTGCTTCATTATCTCTATCTTTCCGATTTCATTCATTAATTGTTTCGTAGATGAAAGGCTTAATGATATTGTCGGGAGCGCATACTATGTGGCACCTGAAGTCCTACATAGATCGTATAGTATTGAGGCGGACGTTTGGAGTATTGGTGTTATAGCGTATATTCTTTTATGTGGGAGCCGACCCTTTTGGGCACGAACCGAATCTGGGATCTTTCGAGCGGTTTTAAAAGCTCATCCTAGTTTCGATGAAGTACCTTGGCCTACACTATCCTCCGAGGCCAAAGATTTTGTAAAACGTTTATTGAACAAGGATCCTCGGAAAAGAATGACGGCTGCTCAAGCTTTGGGTATGTGTCTTGCCATTCGTCGTATTTTGCTAACCTTTTGATGGTTTTTTTTTTTTTATAAATTTGAACTAGTTAGAATGTAACGACGTTGCAGGTCATCCATGGATTAGAAATACTAACGATGTGAAGATGCCACTTGATATCTTAATATTGAGACACATGAAGGCTTATATGCGATCATCTGCTCTCCGTAAAGCTGCACTCCGGGTATGTTTTTTTTCTAAATGTTCAAAATATTGCTTGATAGTAGCAAAATTGTCAAATCATGCATCTCAACAGCTGGTTTTCCATTAATTTTCAGGCTTTAGTGAAGACATTGGCTGCAGATGAGTTGTATTACCTAAAGGAGCAATTTTCTTTGTTAGAACCGACTAAAAAAGGATCCATAAGCATGGAGAATATCAAAGTGGTTGGTAACTCGAATTTGATCACTTTTCGTTTGTTTAAATGTTGATCTTGACTCTTTATGAACTTTTTCAGGCCTTAATGAAGCATGCCACGGATGCCATGAAGGAGTCCCGAGTCCATGATTACCTAACATCTGTACGATCTTTGAGAAACCGACTAAAGATTCATCTTTCGATTATGTATTGTTGTCTTTGGACTTTTGGATGATTAAATTATCGTCACTATGCAGCTTAATGCACTTCAATATAGAAGAATGGAGTTTGATGAATTTTGCGCATCTGCCATAAGTGTTCATCAGCTTGAAGCTCTTGATAGATGGGAACAACATGCACGTTGCGCGTATGAACTATTTGACAAAGACGGAAACAGGGCTATCATGATTGAAGAACTAGCTTCTGTAAGTTAGAAATCTTTTTAACGATAATAACAACTTATTATGAAAGTTAACAGCTTTAACACCGCAAAGCTTACCTGATACCTTACAAATGCTGAAACTCTTTACTATAACTTCTGGGATAATTGTGCGAATACCTCAAACTTGTCAGTTTTTGCGATTAAAACCCCAAACCATTTTCTGTTGCATAAAAAACCCCGTACTAACTAAAAATCAGTAAATCAAGGTTTTATCAACGGGTAACCAGTTGAAACCGATTATTAGTCCTACGTGGACCGGTAAATAACATACGTGGAATAAATTTTAATTGTTGAAACCGGTTGCCAAGTATTACACGTCATTTAAACCACTGTTGATGAAGTAATCCTATTTAAAAATTACAATTAAAAATTATCAACTGAAGGTTTAAACGATGTGTAATACTTGACAACCGGTTTCAACAATTAAAATTTATTTCACGCAGGTTATTTACCGGTCCACGTAGGATTAATAGGCGGTTTCAACTAGTTACCCATCGATAATACCTTAATTTACTGATTTTTAGTTAGTTTGGGGTTAATAATGTAACGAAAAATGGTTTAGGGTTTTAATCACAAAAAACTGACAAGTTTGTGGTTTTTTGCACAATTATCCCATAACTTATTATATGAAATGGGATTCTGTTTTCTTGAATGTTTACCAAGTAATTAATCTTGAGGATTTTTCAGGAACTCGGTCTTGGCCCATCGGTTCCAGTTCATTCTGTATTGCATGACTGGATTAGACACACGGACGGAAAGCTCAGTTTCCTTGGGTTTGTCAAATTGTTGCATGGTGTGTCTAGTCGAACCCTCGTGAAAGCTCGTTAACGCTAGCCAGCCGTTAGAAGATGAGTTGGAGGATGAATAATTGGGTGTGATGACAAGAAGTAGTAGGAAAAGATGAAGGCAAGTTTGGTGTTTGTAAATCTGTAATATTTAAAATTATTGTTTGGATTTGCAGGTGAGAGTTATTAATTCATACTTGATTTTCTGAGGGGGAATGAGCAAGAAACTTTTAGTTAGCTGAAACATGCCAAAATGTTTCGTGTTCTAATATAAATATTCCAATCCATTCATGCCTTTGTTGGTTCAAGTGTGCATGTTATCTAGTAAATTGGGTTGGTTTGAGTTATATTTTATTTAGAGGATGTTTGGATTTGCGTTTGAAAAAATGCTGTAGCGTTTTGGAAACTAATAATCAGATAATAATTGTAACAAAATGTGCTGTCAGAAATGTAGTGTTTGGTTTAGCTTGTGCTGTTTGCTATCATAATTATTAAAAAAAAAATCAGTTTTTAAAGTGTCTGGATTTACGTTTTTAACTTGTAAAATTACCAAATAATCACTTATTAAGCAAAGAAGCTACATTTTCAAACTTATGAAAAAATATGGTAGGAATAACTCTAAACGCAAATAATCACTTGTTAATGTATGCAATCCAAACACTTTAAATCAATTATTTATGTTATTGTAACGTAACAAGTTAATAATCTGGTTTATAATACAAAACCAAATATCCTCTTATAACATATTAAGAAACGCACCCACTTTGATATAATTTCATTTGTCAATTTGGGTTTTTTTTTTTAATTAAATATTTTGTTTTACTTTGTGGTGTTGTTACGTGATGATTTTTGTTTTGCTCTACATACTACTTACTAAGTTACTTTGTGTTGTTGAAATTTGACTGAGCCAGAACTAGAAGTTGTCTTTCCATTATTTTGGGTCAGTTTTTGAAAAGCCCAAGTTTATAGTGGGCTACTGGGCTAGCAAAAAACTGAAATTTCACAGATTATTATTGAAGTAAAATTACACAAAACTCATTCCTATGGTTTACACAAAACTATGGTTTGGAACTTAATGGCATTTCATATATTGAGGGCTTTGCACGTTTTCAAACCTTAAGTCGCTCTTAACCCACGATTGTTAAAGTTAGTGTTTAACCATATCAGGTATATTTAGGTCATTGGCAAAAAAAAAAAAAAAAAAAAAAAAAAAAAAAAAAAAAAAAAAAAAATAGAAAAATAGAAAAAGAAAATCTAATTTGGTTAAGAAATTATGGTTATTACAAAAAGATTGGTAAAAGAAATCCAAACATCATGGGTAGCATTCGTAGCAAGAGATTGAAACATGTATTTCAAAATTTATTCATTTATATGATAAAAAGATGACTAAATATGGATTAAAAAGATAATTGATGTATAATTGACGTATAGTTAGGGGTTTTTATTTTTAAAAAGGCAAAAGCTTATATAAATATATCAAAAAATCTCCAAACAAAATTACATTCCAAAAAGTCAGCTAACATGCTTTCTAATACATTAAAAGGATAAAACTAATTTTAATAATCACACTAAAAAGTGGACAAACATTAAACTCAAATAATAGCAAGGGATGTTGTTTGTATACAACACATTTTTTTCGTAGATAACAAATTTATCTAAAATGACAAATTTATATTTACTTTTAGGGTACACCAAAAATATGATAAAAATATGATTTGGGATAACATAGTTATTTTAATTAAATTTGTTGTGTTGCGTACAAATTTAAATGCCAGTCATATTCATAATAATCAAAATTGTTGCTGCTAGCATGTATAAATGAGGCTATATAAATTTTATATGAAATAAACTAAATTTGATTCAAATAATCTCTATTTTATTTTTTATTTGGTTTAAACATAATAAACTTTCTGAAACCGATAATCTTGTAATTTAAAATTTGCTTAAAAATTGAGTGAAACCTAATTAAAATTGGTTTGGTAGTATACGCAATCACCAAGCGATTAGTTTGGATTTTGATTTACTTCAAAACAATTGTTAAGCAATGGAGCCTACTATATAAGTAAAATCAAATGATTGATAACATTAGTTTGTCCCAATTAGATTTTTCTTTTTTTTTTTTCCAAATTCATCTAGCTATCCCCTAATTAG
Organism: Centrapalus pauciflorus; assembly: GCA_020465985.1. Classification (NCBI taxonomy): domain Eukaryota; kingdom Viridiplantae; phylum Streptophyta; class Magnoliopsida; order Asterales; family Asteraceae; genus Centrapalus; species Centrapalus pauciflorus. Next base: position 4,773 of record JAANYP010006569.1, on the reverse strand, counting down.
ATGGCACTTGGCTTTTTCTTATAACGTCACTTATCATTATATATCAATGACACATGTCTTTTAATTAAAAATGCTGCTATATTTATTATTATAAATAAGTATATAATATAACAAATTTGGTAGTAAAATAAAGGGCTAACTACATTAAATAGCAACCAACTAGACACAAATGTTTTATTATAGCATTGTATTCAGTTTTTCTTTCTAAAACAACATTTCATTACAAAAACTTTTCTTAATAAAACATCCACTCAAATTATGTGATCCATTATAGCATTGTGTGAAGATTGGGCGTTGACTAAATGTCCATGTAGGTTGCCATGTCAGCACCAAATCCTCCTGGATATTCATAAAATAGCAACATAGCTGTGCTAACAATGTACTTTATACATATCAATTTTTTAATCTGAAATTTATTATTATTATTATTATTATTATTATTATTATTATTATTATTATTATTATTATTATTATTATTATTATTATTATTATTATTAAAACAAAATTCAAACTTCCGTTAATCTATGTTGATAATTCAATAACATGAACCCTAAACTCAAGAACAAGTGATCTGATTCAAATTTATCACATCTGATTACTTAAATTTATAATCAACATATCTGATTTAAAATTATAATCAACAGATTTGATAATATAACACAAGAACAACAAATGAAATCATCGAGCAGGAGGCGTTGATTCAAAAGAGAACCCTACCTGAAAATCCTCTTGGTTTCTTACTGCTTCGAGGCCAAGACGTAACCTCTCCTGAAAACCCTTTTGGTTTCTTGGTGCTTCGTGACAGTGTGAGGGTGCGATGGTGTGATCATTGTTTAGTTGTGAAAGAGTACAATGAGGCAGTGGCGGTGGTGGCTATGGGTGGAGATGGAAATGGAGATGGAGGCAGTGGCGGTGGTGGCTGTGGGTGGAGGTGGAGATGGAGGAAGTGGCTTGAGAAGTAAGAGACGGTGGTGGTTGGAGAGATAGAATGGTTTTGGTTTGATAATAGTTTTAGTGAATAAATAATAATAATAATAATAATAATAATAATAATAATAATAATAATAGTAATAATAATAATGTATTAAAATTAAAAATAAAAACCAAAAAAAATACATCTTGCAACATATATTTCCATTGTGAGTACGTTGTCAGTTTTTAAATGTTAAAGTCATCATTTATGCTGATGTGACTGCCTACGTGGACATCGTGTTAGCACCCACTCATCACATAATGCTATAATGAATCAATTAATTTAGGTTTGATGTTTTATTGAAAAAAGTTTTGTAGTGTGATGCTATTTTAGAAAAAAATTAAGTAGATTGTTAATTCTAATAAAATATTTATTGCTGGTTGGTTGTTATTTTAAGCATATAACCCTAAACAATTTTAAGAATATAAATGTTTATTAAAGTTATCTGTTATGAACTAGTTAACTATACACACCTTATAATATATTTTAAGCAACTTTATCTTCGGATGGATTTTGTATATATGTTGTTAAACTTGTAAATATATATGACAAGCAAAATACGATTAAACAAAATATAATGTAGAATGTATTTAAAGTGTATTTTAAATATTTATGATATCTCTTAATTTAAAATAAATGTTTAAAAAGTTTAAAGTATGATTTTACCAAGAAACCCACAACAGTTTGTCTACGAGCAAAGACAAAAAAACCCTAATTAGTTTATATTTCCTGGGAATCCACTTTAGATTAACTAACTAATTAAAAAAAATGTTGACCAAATTTTTGTCCATATATCTTAATTATAAACTACAACAAGTCAAAACAATTAAAGTTGATTTGAAACCAATTAATTATAAGCTATTTCGCTTTCAACTTAACTAACTGACTTAACCATCATAGTACTATCACACTCAGTACCCCCTTCACTATACTTTATTTAATTCAATAGAATATATATGCACATCCTATATTCCTTTTGTTCTATTAAATTATTAAATACAACCTGGTACTGCCTTTTCAAAAATAACTATGATGCATTATTTATAACTCCTTTTACATCTTTTTTACACAACAAAAAACTATATGGCCCTTTTTAATTAGTACCATAAAAGTGTGGTTCAAAAAAATTATTTGAAAAAAAACTTATATTAGATTTTTTTTTAGATTTTTTTTTTCAGATAATATCCCAGTTTTTGTGGTTTTTGGTTTTCATATATATAATTATATTTTGAAAACTCAAATTTGATGTTTTGGATTCTGTTTTCCAAACTTTAAACCAAAACTAATAAAAAATTTAGGTGACCTTCTCTTTGGTGACAAAATTAAACGACAAAAATAGAGTACAAACACATATATTTGAGACGAAATCGTTACAAACGATTGTTCTAACAACAAACCGAACACAAATTAATCAAACAAATTAGAGTTATCCTAGAAATCGAACTCAGATCTAAGATGAAACCCTCCAAACGTATTAGGACTCAAACGGAAGCTTCAAACAAGTTATGGCTCGAACCAATAATTTAATTCTGTCTTCAAATTAATTGTTAGATCTGGTCTTCTGGTCGCTGATTGCCAATATTGCTCGAATAGGTTAGGGCTCGAACGATGAACGCAGATATGGTTTTCGGTTAGGTTCAAGTTCTGCTATTCGATTAGGTGCATGTTGTGGGAGAGGGAGAGAGAGAGAGAGAGAGAGAGAGAGAGAGAGAGAGAGAGAGAGAGAGAGAGAGAGAGAGAGAGAGAGGTCAAAATGAAGGTGGTGGTTGATCGGGTCATTTTATACAAACTTTAATGTGCTTAAATGATATTATTTTATGTATTAAGTCTTGGTATAATGCTACATTTAATTGATATTTATCAATTGAAGGATTAAAGCTTAAATGGAGTTAAAGTGAGTAAAATTAGCCTTAGAATGTTCTAATATTGACAAATCTCATTACGCATGTAGGTAATCATTTCAAGTATAAGTCTGACAAATTTGAGCGCAATCGGAGGCCATTTGTAGAAAGTCAAGCGCAGAGGGGGACGCATCCCTGCTCCCTAATCGAGTGCTCAACAGAACACTTTTGCCTACCAAAAAACGGAGAGCGCAGACCCAGGCGCAAGGAGGGGGGGGGGGGGGGGGCCCCTGCGGCTGCGCCCAACCCATTAAAAAAATAATTTTCAATCAAATTTTTTAGGGTTTTAAGGTTGCCTATATATAATGAGAAGCTGCCCGGACGAAAATACAACACATATTGGGAGGAGAAATTGAAAGGAAAAAGGGAAGAAAGGTCCAGATTCATCAATCGTGATGTAGTCTAAACCGCGAAACCAACTGGCGAAGGGTTGGGGGTTTGGGTTTCCTTTACGTTCAACCATCAATCCACAACCACGAAACTTGTTCCTTTGACAAAGTTTCATGTTTCGTACGCGTTGGTTGTGATCACACTCTTATCGTTCAAAGGGTTTGTTTACTTAGTAAGAATTTATGTTTTCCGTTGGTTTATTATTGTAACGAACGATATGTTCTGTTGGAAAATTCTAAGTAGTTTCAACTATTAGCTTAGACTTCTCAGACTGTTTAGTAGTTTTTATCTATTGTGGTACAAAGTTTCATAGCTTTAGTTGAAAGAAGTTCGAGCTGCTAGTATAAAAGTTCAAGCTGCCAGAGTAAATCTACTCAAGCTGCTCTGTTCAAGCTGCTAAGAGATTCAAGCTGCTCAACAGTTTCATAAACAGAAAGTGCTGATATTCAGGAAAAGATATTTACACGAAGATTCCAGCATATCTACTATCAGAGAAGTCAGAGTCCTTCAAGGAAACAAATCAGAAAGCATTATAAATACATAGAACAGGTTTTTCTATTGTAATTAAGTTTCTGCATATTCAAGTTTGTAATTGCTTTTTGTTTAAGTTTTCATAAGCCTCTAAGGTAGTAAAACCCTAAGAACAATTTGTGTTCTTCGTCTAATCAAACAGATTAGAGGTGATTGTAATCATTCTGATTCAGCAATACAAGCAATTTTGTTTATTCCTTATGTTTATTTGTTATGAATTCTGAAAGCTTTTATCAAAATAATTAAGTGTTATTCCGAAAACTTCTTAATTAGACTTTGATTTAATATAAGATTATTGGTTTACACTCTGATCAATTCAAATCAGTTAATCTTAGGTAGTTACATTTAGATCCTGACAATGTCTTATTTAGTTTTCTGTGTGACTATTATTTAAATATATTGTTCCGTTCGTTCTTATTTTTATCTTTATTGTAAGACGCATTTTAGCCGTGTTACAGTCCGTGCGAAACTCATTAGTTTAGGAGTTAAGACGGACTGTAAACATGACATGATTCGTGCCCAAAATACGGATTGCGCTAGATGTGATTGTCATAACTATGTCTATGTGGTTAGGTTACAAAGATAATCAAACGGAATCATAAATAATAATTAAGTTATTTGCAACCCTAGGTCGATTATCTATTATTCCACCCAAACCCTAAACCCAAAGTCGTTGGCGTTCTTATTTCAATCTTTAAGTTTTCGTAACAAAGCTATTATTATTCTTCCAGAGTTTCTCTCAAACACAACCTTCCATCAGTTAGTTTAATTGGTAGTTTTTTATTAATTAGTTAATAACTATCGTAGGATAATATTGATAACCACATGCTCCCTGAGGAGACGATCCCACTTACCCTAGTTATAAGTTAAAGTGATTGGTGTTTTTATAAATTATTTTTGAACGCTTTACGACGAGCGGTTGTCAAAATGACGCCGTTGCCGGGGAGATAGTGCGCTTATTAGTTTTGTTTTACAGTA